>VWYI01039940.1:86194-130080 GCA_013399455.1 Anthoscopus minutus | reverse complement strand
CGTCCCTCCGTGCATGCATGCATCCATCCGTCCATCCATCATCCATGCATTGGCAGGCGCAGCCAGGGGGATGTGTGGGGTTCCTCCCGGCCACAGGGTCACAACGAGCCATACGAGATGCAGGGCAGACCCTGGGAATGGGGCAGTGCTGAATGTAGAGTGCATCCATCCCTCCATCCTTCCATCCATCCCTCATCCGTCCATCCATCCACCCATCCATCCACCCACCCATCCCTCCCTCCCTCCATCACTCATCCATCCCTTATCCATCCCTCCATCCGTCCATCCCTCTCTCCATCCATCCAGCCATATTCAAACAAAGCAGAATGAAAAGAGCAATAAATGATGTTTGGGTTTTGCCCCATCTCCATCACGTGCAGGGACACAGGGTGGTTGTGCATGGCTGGGGCACTGACGCAGGGAATTCAGTTGCTTGCTGGGGCTGTGTTTTGCTCTTGGTTTGATTTCTATTTGTATCCTTTTATTTGCTGCTTCTTTTTGTCATCATGGTTGTTGTTTTCCTTTGCTGCCCTGAGGTTCAGGACTCAGTCCAAGACTTTGGCAGGGATGGAAGGAGGAACTGTCTGCTGCTAGCTTCAAAAATGCCAGTAATGAGCAAAATCTGTTGTTAGCCCCGAGGTTTCTGAGCCTTCTCCTGGTCCCTGTTTTGGGTGCAGGGGTGGAAGGCAGCTCGGTGTTGCCCCAGAGGGTGGCTTTGTGTCACTCGTGTGCTGGGCTCTGGCTGCATCTCCTTTCTGTCCTTCCCTGCTGTTCCCCTCCTGGCTGCTCACAGTTCCTTGGAGGGCCAGGGCAGAGCACCTGGGCAAGGAAGGGAGCTCCTTGTGCTGCTGATTTCCACATTCAGAGGCATTGACCAAAAGGGGACACTGGGCACAAGTCTTCCAGGAGAACTTTCCTGTGGTAAGAGGACTTTGCCTGCTGGAGAATTTCCTTGGCTGCCTCTGTAGAAGCAGGATTAATTCTGAAATGTCACTGTTAACTGAATAGATGAGATTTAGGTTCCTTTCTGAGCTGCTGTGGGTTTAGGGCTGGGAGCTGGAGAATGTTGGGGTTTATGGGGACTGTTTTCATAACTTTGCCTTTGTGACCCTCGGGGCTGCCTCATGAATGTGGAAAAAGCCCCTCTGTAAAGCAGACTTATAAACCTCCAAATCCCCCCAAGGTCTTTGGCACAGTCTGTTGATTTTTATTTGTGGTTTCATGCTGATTTGACTTGTTGCTTTTAATCCAGCACATTTTAGTTCAGGTTAGTGTTTGCTGGAGGTTTTGGAGGTAGATGTTTGTTTGTTTGTTTGTGGGGGGTTTTTTGGTTCTGTTTTGTTTGTTTGTTTAAAGGACTTGGCCCAGGTGGATTTTAACCTGTGTTACACTGCAGACTTGCAAGTTCAACTTGAATTCTTACCAGAAGCTGATTCAAACTCTGTCAGATTTCAGCTTTCTGCAGGAACTGGAGATAAGGTGACTCCTGCTCTGAAATGGGGTGAGGGGCTCCCAGAGCCCATCCAGAGCTGGGCAGGGGTGCTGAGTTTGCATCCAGCTCACAGAGTTCCTGCTCTGGGATCAGTGGGAACCTCTGTGCTGCTGCTGTCAGAAAAGGTCCCTAAAATCCACTGCTTTGGGGTCAGAGAGCGCTTCCAAAAGGGGATTTTCAGGGGCAAAGAGCTGGAAATGGGAATCAGCGTGGCTGGGAGAGGAGCTCTGGAATGCTCTGTGTGTTGGAAGTTATTCCTGATGGTCCCAGCTCTGCTCCTGGAGCAGCAGCTGCCACTGTCAGGAGGCTGGAGGGTGGGTGCTGCACCAAGAAAAGGAGCAGGCATTGTTCTGTGCAGAGGCAAAACAAACCCAGATCAATGGCTCTGAGAGTGGCAGCACAGTGCTGAAGGATTTAATTTTGTGGATTATTAAATACCCTCTGGAAAGGAAAATATTAATTGGATTGCAGGCTTGTGAGTGAACAGCGGAGATGGAGAAGCAGCTGTGGTTTAGGAAAATAATTTTATCTTACAGGGGCCTTTAAGGAGGGGAGAGGTTTGCCCTCGTGCAGGAGCTGGGGTGAAGATTTCTGCTCTTCCAGGGAGCAGTGAGGAGACAGTGCAGGCAAAAGGCCTCGTGTGATGGAAGGGCAGAGGAGGAGCTGTGTGAGGTCAGTGCTTGTGGAAACCAGGCCAGTCTGACCCTGCCTGGAAGAGAGGGAAAGAAAATTTGTGCTGAGCTTTGAGTGTGAGGGTTCTGTGTGGAGGGAGCAGATCTTCCCCTGGGATGCTCTCAGGCTGCAGAGGGGATTCCTTACCCCACAGCCAGCACGGGTTTGATTCCCTGGAAGTGTCCTGGGCTCTGCTGTAGGAAAAAGCAATTTCTGAGCCCTCAGCCTCTCTGGGGCCATGTCTGACCCAGGAAATCGGCAGCTGCTGCCTGGTGCTGGAATTCTCCTGCTCTAAGGAAAAGAAAGTGAAGCCTGGGAAGAAAGACAGACAAATAGATGTGGAGAAGCAGGGGAAGCAGCATCATCTCGTTAGCACCATGTCAAGGGCAGTGTAAAGGTGACACAGGAGAAGTAATTTTGCTGTCAAAATTATTTAGAGATGTCATTAAACTGCTTAGGGCTGTCTGTGGTGCTTCAGGGCACAGGCGCCTGGTTTTAATTTGCACTGCTCTGTGTCCAAACTCGCTGGCCTGGCTCAAGGGGAGCAGAGCTCGTTTGGAGCCTGGTGGCAAAAGCCTTCAGTGAGCTGGGAGCTGAAAGGCAGAGGGTGACCAAGAGCAGATGATTTCCCTCATAAACTTCATTAATTTAAAACTGTGCAGCAGTTCAGGTCTGCAGGGATGATGAACTTTGCAGAGTGCTTGTTCTGGGTCACTTTGGGGACAGGGAGAGCAGAGAGCAGTTTTCTGCTGGAGGTGCCCAGGGCAGAGTGGATGGGCTTGGAGCAGCCTGGGATGGAGGAAGGTGTCCCTGTCATGGCAGGAGTGGAATTTAAGGTTCCTTCCAAGCCAAACCAATCTGGGATTTTATGATTGGCCCTGGACTATGGAAAAGAAATCCCCTCTGTTTTTATTTAATTATTGCTTGATCAAAATATTATGCTTACAGAACCACTTTGTTTGCTTCCTGTATTTTTCTTTTTCTACCTTGTTTGTGTGCTTCCTGTATTTTTCTTTTTCTACCTTGTTTGTTTGCTTCTGTGGGGTTTTTTGATTTTCCTTCCCCCTTCCCACCTATGCATTGTCCTGCCCTGTTTCTTTTACCCGGAAAATGTTTTGCTACTCAGGAGCCCTTGCTTGGCATCTTCCCTCCCTTCTCCCCTCTATTGCAATGCATCATCCTCACTTCCCCAGCTGCAGAATTCACCATTCTCCCCATTTCAGGGCTGCTTTTTCCTGTTGGGACATGCTCACCTCCCTGACTCCTGGCAGATGTCACTGGAGAGCTCAGCACGGGCCGTGTCCCGAATTTGTGTTTCCCAGCCGAGGGCCGGGCGGGGCAGTGGGCGCGGCAGGGATCGGGTGCAGCCCTGCTCTGCTCCGGGTGGAGGTGTCTGCCCGCAGCCCCTGCTCTGCCCCAGCTCTGCCTTCCCTTCCTGTTGTTTTTGGCTCTTATTTCAGCCAAAGCAGTGAGGACAGGGAGGAAATTACACGTTCCCCTGGGTCAGAAACACAATCTGATAAGGGCTTTTCTTGTAACAGTGTCTGAGGGTGAGGAGGGATGAATGGAGGGAATTCCCAAGCACTGAAAGGTTCTTGCTCATTTATTTTTTCCACGGGAAGATTGTACCTTTTACTTCATTTTGCACGTGGATACAAAGCCACAGAATCTAGGAAGGACATCAAGCCCAAATTTGCCCTGTTGTTTGATTAGCTGTGCAGAAATATTGCTGCACATCAAATCCCTCATTTTCAGATGTCAAGAAAGCTTCAGTCCCTCTCCAGAGCAGGTTCTTTAATCCTCCACATCTCCAGCTGGGAAGAAACTCACAGCAGCATTCACCAACCAACCCATAAGGGAGGCAGTGTCACCTTGGGGTGACACCCACAGGCACCAGCCTGGGCTGAGAATGGGAATCCCAGGGAATTGGGAAGCAGGAAACCTTGACAGCTTTTGGTGATGGAAGAGCCCCAGGACAGGAAATACAGAGCCTGAGATATTTCTGGTGGCAGAAGTTGTGTTTGCTTGGAGCTGATGCCCAGTTTGGTGCTGGAATGGATTTCAACAGCAGCTCTGGGATTTTAAAGGACTTGAGCTCACTTGGGCCTCTGAATCACAGCAGGAAACTTCCCTGCTGCCTTTGAAGGGCTGGAGTTCCCTGCCTGGAGGGTCCTAGCCTGGGCTCTGTGTTTCCCAGAGCTCTGATAACTCGGGCTGGGAGTGGGACCCACCCCAGGGGCAGCTCCTGCTCGCCTCTCCCTGCCCATCTCTGCCCATCAAATCTCAAAAGCTCCCCTGTGACCCCATCCCTGCCTTTTATCCCGAGATGGATGTGAAAGGTGCCACTGGCTGTGGGAGCTGCTTTTGCTGGGTTGCCAGGGCAACCAGAGATGGCCCCTGAAGACAGGAAAGGGCAAACATTCCTTTCTGCTACAGTCTGGAGCATCAGTGATTGAATGAGATTAGATGGAATTAGATAATCCTGAAATTCACAGTGATTTGACGCCAGACCTTTATTAAATAAGTAAAAGTACCAGCCCTTATAATAAAAATGAATTCTTTTAGATCAATAACTTTCCCCACTGCTCGTCACAGCTGTGATTCTTGAGATCTCTTCTGTGGCATGAGGTGAAGCACACAAACCTGCATTTTTAAATTTTCTTTTCCTCTCCCAGAGGGGACAATAATATCAATTCCTCTTTTATTTCCCCCTTGTGATTCACCCACTTAACCCTAAAGTATCCCTGCAGAGGAAGGCACTGCTAGGGATGATTCATTCACTGGAATTTACTACTCTGGGGTTACTTAAACACTGCACACCATTACTCTTAGGTATTAAAATGTTGTAAAGAAAGACAATGAGAATGCATGAAAGTATGCCACGAATGGCTGGGTAGTTTTTTGTTCCTTGTGTGTTCAAACTCTTGGGAGCTGATCCGTGCCTGGCGTGTTCCTGCTGGGCTGCAGAGGGACTGATCCCATCGTGTTCACATCTCCAGTAAACGTGGCTTAAAGCAGGAGTGCAGGGTGCACTTTGATCACTATCAGCCAAGATTTACATCAGTCCAGCCCTGCTGACTTCTTTTTCATCTTCAGACTGGCAGGGCTCGCATCAAAATCCGCTGTGCACCAGAGGACACCCAGCAGAGCATGGAAAATTTGGGGTGTTCTGGCCCTCAAGCAGTTCTGGTTTTCATCAGGCCGTGTTGGCCCTTCCAGAGCAGAGGGCTGATTTATTCAGATAGATTTTTTTTGTTGTGGTGCAGCTCCAGACACCCCTGCTGAGGGTGTTGCAGGCAGAGTGGACAGTTCATGGTCTCACAGCAGAGCCTGGCTGCTCCTCTGCAGAATGCTTTGAATTCTGAATTAAAATCTGATTCATTTTCTAATCCCTGCATTAGCAGTGTGATTTCTTAAAACATCTTTGGCTTGAAATTCATCAGCTGCTCATGCAGGTCTGGATCTGGATTTGTTTGTATCAGCAGTGTGGATCTGGGTTTTTTTTTGAAGTCTCACCTTGCTGTGATGGATTTCTCAGGAATAAGTTCAGTTAAGAGTAATTCTGTGAGGCTGGGGAGCATTTCTGTCCCCTGGCGTGTGCAGAGGGCGAAAATCATCCTTGCTTTGGGAGGATTTAGTGCTGCCTTTGATCTGTCTGCTGTTGTCTTTAAATCACTGTAGCACCTGCAAAAAGTGTGCTTAAAGGATATTTGAAATTATGTGCTCTAAGTTGCTGTGCTTTTCCTTTAGCTGAAAAACTTCCATCCTGAGAGTCATTCTGGTGTTGTGGTGGGACTCCTCCAGCCCCTGCACTGCTTGTCATGGCAAGCTCTGCAAACGGGAAGGAAAACTCATTTTTTTCCCCCATATCATAAGGAAATACTGACATGGAGGAGGAAAGTGAGAGAGAGGGAAGAACAGAGGAGGCTGAGAAATGGGTGAGAGCAGTGGGAGTTGAGAGCACACTGATCTGCACAGGGAATGGCTCCACGCTCACCAGCACAACAGGACAAGTTGCTCATTTTTATGATCCTGGCATGGTTTGGGTTGGAAGGGACCTTAGAGCCCTTAAATCCCATCCCAGCCCCTGGGCAGGGACCCCTTGCCCGGGCCAGGCTGCTGGGAGGGTTCAGGCAGGCAGAATTCTCCCTTGCAGGACTCTGATTCCACATCCAGAAAGTTGTGTGGTGTCAGAGCAAACACCTCGCAGGAATCCAAGCACATTTCTTGGCACTATTGTCTCAGCAAAAAAAGATCTATTGGTTTAACATCTTTTCCATTGACGAGCTTTAATTTGCATAAATTATATCACCCTCTGCTAATTTATTATTACTTGTTCGGTTTCTTCTATTTCATTATTTCTCCTGGGGGTTATAAAGTTACTTGGATTATTCTGCTTAAGCTTTTTAAAATACAGTCACAGTGTTGTGTTTTCCCATTTACCTTGTATTTCCTCATTGTTCTGAGGCTCATTAAAAACCTGAGTGAAGTGTCTCAAGAACTTCCCTGAATAAGTATTCTAGAAGTCTTTGAGAGCAACTTACCCAAATTTGCTGATTTAAACCCATATCATTTTGGAAGTTTCTGTTTGGACACCTCCTAATTCACTGCTGGAATGAAAAGTATTTCATGTCCATGCTGTGTCAGAGCTGGCTTTTTCTCCCAGTGCAGAAACAAAATATTTACTGAATATTTTATTTCTTTTCCTTATTTCTGATGGTTCTGTCATCACCATCTAACCAAGGGCTGAAGCTGCTGTGACCTGCTGTCCCCAGCAAGCCAGGCTGCAGCTCTCCAGTGAATGAAGGCATGATTAAAGTCACATGTGCCATTAGTGAGGATTAAAATCTTCCGAAGGGTGGGGAAGCACAGGCCTTCCCCTACAGAGGGCCTTCCCCCAGTGTTGTGCTGAAATGTCCCCAGCCCATCCTTGGGATCTGCTTTGTGTCCCCAGTGGGGTTTCTGCCTTTGCCCCTGTTCAGAGCTGGGTTGCTGGGGGTGAGCTGGGGCTCTGCTGGCTCTGGGAGGGGAGGGGATGCTGCTGTCCCTCCCTGCTCCCCTCGGTGATGGAAAGATGGGCTGTGTCCCAAACCAGTGCCTGTTCCCCAAACCAGTGCCTGTGCCCCAAACCAGTGCCTGTGGGGCTGTGCCCCAGACCAGTGCCTGTGTCCCAAACTGGTGCCTCTGGGGCTGCCCTGGGAGAGCTGAGCCTTGCCCACCTCGCTGCTGCTGCAGCTCTCCCTCCTGCCTGCCTGCTCTGGGGTTTGCCTGGTCCCTCATTCTGGGATCCCAGTCAGACCCCAGGGAGCTTGGAGCTGTGATCCCAGCGTGCCTCCAGGGCTGCAGCTCCTGCAGCATCCTCAGCCTCCCCTGGAGTTTGCTCTGAGGTGTCAGGGCAGGGCTGTGCTCGGGAGAACGGGGCCTGGGACACCTGAACCCCCATTTCCATCAGGAAATGCCCCCTGCCCTCCTCCCTCCCAGCCCTCTGCCCCGAGGAGCCAGGGCTGGCACCCAGGGCTGGGCTGGAGCAGCTCCATGGCCCCGAGCTGGGAGAGCTGCCATGTGCAGGGGGAAACACAGGGGGAGAGAACCTTCCCTGTGAGCCTCCTGCAGCTCTGGATGTGAGGAGAGAACCTTCCCTGTGAGCCTCCTGCAGCTCTGGATGTGAGGAGAGAACCTTCCCTGTGAGCCTCCTGCAGCTCTGGGTGTGAGGAGAGAACCTTCCCTGTGAGCCTCCTGCAGCTCTGGGTGTGAGGAGAGAACCTTCCCCGTGTCCTGGCCTGATGTCCTGGAAATGAAGGCAGAACCTTCCCCGTGTCCTGGCCTGATGTCCTGGAAATGAAGGCAGAACCTTCCCCGTGTCCTGGCCTGATGTCCTGGCCGTGCTCCGCCTGCCGATCTCTGCCGCTCGCTCTGATCCCAGCAGGCGCCGGCTCCCGATCGATAGCAGCCTTGATCAGCAAATAATTCCCCCTTGATCAGAGAGTCCTGGCAGTGAGAGCTGGGCAGGAGGCGTGGCTGGGAGCAGGCTGGCATTTTGGGGCTGCTTTTGGGGCTTTTCTGGCTGCTCCTGGGATTCAGTGGGAGCGAGGCCGGGCTGTTCCTGCACACAGGGGTTGCTTCGGGTGCTGCATTTTTCTCCCTCAATGTGAAACGCCGTGGTTGAAAAAGGGAAGAGGTGAGGGAGAAGAGGAAATCATCCCTTGTGATTCTCCAGGAAAAGAGCTGGAAATGGGGATCCCCCATGTCACAGTGGCTGCTTGCCTACAAACAGATTTTGGGTTTTTTTGCCTTTCATTGCTTTTGCCACCCCTGTAAGGCCCAGCAAATCTGCTTTATATCAGGTGAACTTTGATACATTTTATTAATATCATACTCATTATTTGAATATTTATATATGTTTATTTAGTTGGTGCATTTTTATTTAATTACTTCAGATTTATAGAACACGAGCTTGTCATTGGCTTGGAAGTGCCATGTAGTTAATTCAAAATGCAGTCAAAAATTCAAAACTGCCCTTCTGGCCCATCTGAGTCATCCCTGTCTTCAACTCAGGGATTGCCCACTGTGTGTGGGAGTCATTCCAGGCAGAAAATTCATGAGGAAAAAGCCTCAGGAGCCTGACCTGGAGCCTTCCTGGGTTCCCAGTGCAGAGAATCGTCCCAGGTTTGTGTGGGAGGAAGGAGGGGCAGAGGTGAGGGACCCGGGAGCTTCAGCAGCTCAGGTGGCCCCAGCCTTCTCCTGTCTGGGAGCTGCTGTGCTGTGACTGCAGCTGAGGCAGGGGCATAAAACCCAGGCTCTGAGGAGGGTGCACAGGTGAGAGCAGCAGCTCAGGAGCTCCCAGTGCACATTTCTGATTCCAGGAGAGCATTCCCAGGGTGGGAGAGGCAGCGGTGGTGGCAGCACAGGGATCTGCCTGGCACTCAGGTGTGGGACCCTGCTCCTGCTCCCTTTCCCTTATCCCTGTCCCAGCTGGGGAAATAACACCTGGGGAGCCACAGGCATCAGCCAACAACCAGAGGCTTCCCAAGGGGGCTGAACTTCCTTCCAGGTGGAATTAATCCATAATTAATTCCAGGTGAAATCCTTCCTTAAAAGGTGGAGTTTATCCACCTTGCTGAATGAATCTGCAGTTGTTATTCATTTAACTTGTGGTTTTAAACACTGCTCTTGTCTTTTGTTTACCCTCCTGACTTTAAATGTGATTTCAGAGGGGATTTTTCGGGAGTTCCAGCTGGCGCCCGGTGTCCAAACAAAGCCAGGCCTGTGCCTGGTGTGTGCCTGGTTTGCTCTGGCTGTGTTTGGGAAGGGCTCACCTGCCTCAGCACAGGGCACAGGGAGATCCAGCTGAGCCTCTGCAAAGGTCTGCAGGGATTTGTCCATCTGATCCCTGCTTGTTTAAGTGGGGCATTTACTTCTCAGGAGCTGTCTCAGACCTGATCTGGTGTCTCCAGGGCTAATGGGTGTAAGAGTTTGGCTGTAAGTTGATTTAACCCTTATTTTGGCTGTTTCTCCATTGGAATTTGTGTTTGTGCTGGGTTTGAGTTGGGTTTTGCCTGTGCAGGGATTGTTCTGTGGAGTTCAGGGGATGTTGTGCTGTGCTCTGACATTTCTGTTTTACTTCTGCTTTGCGCTAGAGCGAGGGAAATCCAGAGAAAGATTCCTGGAACAGGATCTGTCCATGGCAGGGCTGTCCTGAGCTGGGCACAGGAATTCCTGGAGCAGGATCTGTCCATGGCAGGGCTGCACTGAGCTGGGCACAGGAATTCCTGGAGCAGGATTCCTCCCTGACCTTTCAAGCAGGTGTCACCTTGTGTGTGTGCAGGGGAAGCCAAAGCTGTGGGTTGGAAGTGGTGAGTCCTGCAGGAGGAAGATGTGATGGAAAACACCAGGGTGGGATTTCACTTTCCCTTTGGCAGCCTCCTCCCCTGCAGGTGCTCCCGGGGTGACCCAGAGCTGCTTAGCAGAGCACAAGAGGATCAGGAGGGCTCTGAGGAGCCTGTGGCTGCTGCAGCTGCAGGGTGGGAATTAGGACTGGCAGAGCTTGTGTTTGGCTGGGCTTTTTTGTGTTTTAACAGGCCCTGAAGATCAGCAAGTGCATGAGGAGTTGGGGCTCAGCTGGCTGAGCAGCACTGGAGGGGAGGAGTGGCTCCTGTGCTCCCCCTCCGCAGCAGCCTCAGCTCAGGTGCATTTTACCTGAAGTCATGCAGGTGGAACTCCCAGCCAGGGGCTTTGCAAGCCCAGCTCAGCACCACTCCAGCACGGGAAGGAGCCCCAGCCTGGGGTGATTCCTCATGCAGGAGAAACCCAGAGTGCTCACGCTGAAAACTGCTTGCAGCTGGGTTTCTGCAGATGTACTGTGTTTCAGAGCAGGGCATGGCAGCTGCAGAGCAGCCATCAGCAAAATCCGATTCTGCAGCAAGTTCTGGTTTAAAAATGGAAGGAAATCTCCAAGGCTCCCCAAGAGTTGTGGGCACACTGTTAATGTGGGTTTGTGTGCAGCAGGCTGAGGGGCTCTGGGTGGAAGGAGTTGCTGGAATTCCTTCAGGAGCTGCTTTGGAAGAAGGCTCTGTCCATGGTGTCGGTGCTGCTGGAAGCCTCCTCAGACCCCCCAGCCCAGCTCTGCTTCCCACCCTGGGGAATTCCTCAGTGCCCACAGAGGAGAGACCATTTCCAGCTAAAATGTTCACCTTTAACACTTCCCCTCTGTTTTACTCCAATTAACTTTGGTTCTGGTTTTCACTCCTATGTGAGATTAGGTTTTCTTTCACCTTCTCAGAAAACTCTTCCCTCTGGCATTGCTTCCTTTTCTTTTTTCCCTTCCAGCTTCTTGTTTTTCATTCTTTTGATGAATTATTTACCTCTCTTGTATTATTTTTTTTTTAATATTCTCTTTGTGTTTCCCTTCAAAACACACAACTCCCAACACACTCCCTGCACCCTCCCGTGCTTGTTGGGAAGCCACTGTATTTATTGGTAATTCATTTCCCAGTGTTATTTATACACACAAATGTTGTAAATCGTGTGGTGTCGCCTGGTGGTGCTCCCAGAGTGCTAAGCCACCTGGGTGTTGTGTTCTTGGTGTTTTTGGACTCCAGGGGTTTATCCTTTGCAGCTGGGTGTTGTGTTCTTGGTGTTTTTGGGCTCCAGGGGTTTATCCTTTGCAGCTGGGTGTTGTGTTCCTGGTGTTTTTGGACTCCAGGGGTTTATCCTTTGCAGCTGGGTGTTGTGTTCCTGGTGTTTTTGGACTCCAGGGGTTTATCCTTTGGGTTTGTTGGTGCTTACGGTGTCAGGGATCTGTGGTTCTGGTGCTGGCAGGACACACCTGAGAGCAGGCAGGGTTGTGCTGGGGCTCCCAGCATCTCTTCCCTCAGCTGTGCCCACCCTCCCGGGGCTCTCGGCAGTGCCAGGAGTCCCAGAGAGGCTCCAGCCAGGGGATGGAGGCAGGAGTTTGGAGTTTTCCTCAGCCTATCCCTCCCAGCCCCGCTCCTGCAACCCCTCCGAGCTGCAGGGAGCCATGGTGAGCAGTTTTCCACAATCAGCTGATTTTTTATTGCATTTGAGTCGGGCTTCAGGGGCCGACCCCACCCTGAGGCTGGGCTGACTGCAGTTAATTGACTTTTGTCTTCTGGGGCCACCCTCCCTCGGGTTCACCTGAGAAACCCCCCTGGCTCAGCCTCCCTGAGGCCCCTGGCCCTGGCAGGCTCAGCCATCAAGAGGAATTGAATTAAACAAAATGAAACATCCCCTCCCCAGGCTGTGAGCCCCCCCTGGCCACGAACAAAGCAGAGGAACTCAGCTCTGGGGCCTTGCAGGGGCGACCCTGGCTGCAGGCTGTGTCCCCACAGTGTCCCCTCGTTGATCAGTGGGGACACTGCGGGTGACCCTGGCTGCAGGCTGTGTCCCCAGTGTCCCCTCGTTGATCAGTGGGGATGGAAGGTGCCTGTGGAGCTGCTGCTGGGGCTGCCAGGGCCGAGCACTCCTGCAGCTCCTGCTCCCAAACCCCTGGGGCACCTCAGCCCAGCTGCTTTCCTGGAAGCCTCCCTGACTCCTCGTCCCCTTCTCTCCCAAATACCCGAATCTAGAGGGGAGAAGGGCCCTGCAGGGTGGCCCAAAGGTTGTGAGCAGGGATGTGGCCACTGCAGCTTTGCCCTCTGTCCCCAGCTCCTTCACCTGCACTGGCTGCCTGATCCCGGGACTGAATCTCTTCTAAAACAATGTATTCCCATTATTCTGTAGAATGCATTAGCCTGGTACCAATGTTTGCTTCCAGCAGCCGCCTCTCTCTGTAGTCAGGGTAAAAATAAAAACCCCAAACCCTCCAGTTGTGCTTGGAGCCCTTTGCCATCCATCAGCCAGGGGTCACAGGGAACTGCAGCTCATGTGCTCAGGTCTCGAAACCTGCAGGAAATCAGTCTTTGTTACATGTGAAATAAAGCAGTCTATGGGGAAAATAACCATAAATGTTCATTATTTGTACAGGAAAATCAATTTGTAGGCCAATTGACCAAATAAAGTAATACAATTTGCTGGGAAATCCCCCAGGTGTGGCAGGCAAATTGCAGAGCAGGGATGGAGGCTGAGGTTTGCATGGGGAATGTGGGGTGGCAGGGACATGAGGTTGAGAAAAGGAGTACAACTGCAGGAAAGGGTACAGCCCATCGGGGGAGAGGGGAAAATGGCTTTTTGGGGTGGTTTTGCATCGTTCTGTGTGTGATGCCGAGGGAAGGGATGGCAGAGGGACAGGGACAGCCCCAAGAACTGCTCTCCTGTGTTCCTGCTGCTCCAGAGGTGCAGCAGCGAGGTGTGGGAAGAGAAGGGGAAATGTCTGAAGGCATCCACGCCC
Organism: Anthoscopus minutus; assembly: GCA_013399455.1. Taxonomy (NCBI): domain Eukaryota; kingdom Metazoa; phylum Chordata; class Aves; order Passeriformes; family Paridae; genus Anthoscopus; species Anthoscopus minutus. The sequence goes on along the minus strand of VWYI01039940.1, from coordinate 117,070 downwards.
TTTGCTCCTTGTTCTTCACCTGAGAGGTGCAGCAGGCAAGGAAAGAAAAAAGGGAAAAATCTGTAGGTTTTGCCTTTGTTTAGGAGACAGCAACAGCATTCCACACTCAGCTGGTGGAAGTTGACTTCTGCTCCATCAGAACTGACTTACATTGCCTGAGGAGCTGGCTTCACATCTCTGCTTCCTTCTTTGCAACCTCTGGCTGAAAGGGACAAAGTCATTTGATGTGGAAACAGACACAGAAAACAAAGAGCAGGACACTTCCCAGCCTCCTTCCAAGGAGGTTTTGAAAACAGGTAGCTCCAAAGGCCTGGGAGATTTTCTATCTTAGACCTACCTCCCTTCAAAGCCTGGAAATTCCAATTGGCTTTTCCCAGAAAAGCGCGGCTCTCACTCTATTAACAAATTATTCTTTGGGCTTTATAACTCACTGAGAGATTCTGAATGGGAAATATTCCCTTCTGCTCCCAGATCTTGTTCACCTGTTTCTTTAGGGTGTCACAAAACGTTGTGAATATTGATGGGAGAGCTGCAGCTTCCCTTCTGGGCAACTTCCTTTTGGGTTAAAACTTCCATGTTTTCTTCAGTTATAGCAGGACCCAATTTCTCTGCTCCACACATCATTCTCTGCCCCAAAGAGCTTCCAGCATAACTGGGCTAAAGCCCATAGAGGGGCAAGGGGCAGGGACAAGGCAGGGAATGTGTTGGTGATGGCTTTTGTAGCAGAACCTCAGCACAGGAGTCGAGGGAGTTGCTTGGGGTTACTCAGGGAAGTTCTGGGCAAGAGTGGTTTTCTTCTGGTGCACTTAAAGATGAAATACCCCAAAGAGGAGCTGGGAGCTGCTCCCTGAAGCAGCTGCTGACAGCCCAAGCCAGCCCTGAGGGGTGGCTGCTGGGGATAGCAGCCCCAAGGGCTCTTGTCCCCTGGTTCCAGCTGTGGCACCTGTCTGGCTGTGCCCCTTCTCTTTCCTTTCCTCCTCCTCGAGTCACTGCCAGAGCCTGGAAAGCCCTTGCATGGAGCTGGTGGAAGGATGTGACAGTCCCCAAAACCTGGGAGAGGTCTCCTGGTCTGTCTTGCCTTCGTTTTCTGCCTGACAGGGCTCCTCTGTCAGAGTCCCTCCCCTCAGAGCCTGCCCGGCTTTCCCAGGACTTCTCCCTTTTGCCAGGTGTATTTGGAAAGTTGCAATCAGGTTGTTGGTTTTTTTTTTCAGAGCAGCTGTTACTATTTAATAATTGCTGTCCGTTCTCTCCGGCTCTCTCTGGCTTTGGGCCATCCCTCCTGTGCTGGAGCAGTTCCAGGTGTCCCCGGAGGAGGGGATGGAGGAAGGGGCTGTCGGTGGGAGGTGGCAGGGCTCGGAGGGGATGCCTCGGGAGCCGCGTTGTTGGTGTGTTCGTCACTGAGATGAGAGCCTGGCCACCTCCTCCTGCAGTGACCTCTGCTTGCATGCAGATTCTGGTGAGCCCAGGGCTGGATTTGCTGCTGGAGCAGTGGGGCTGGGAGCACGCTGGGCTGGAAGGGCTAATGAGGGCCCAGGGGACAGGGCAGGATTATCCTGGAAGGCAAGCTGACCCTCTGCGAGGTGTTTACACTAATCACAGCTGAAGGTAAATGCAAACTCTGCCAGTTATTCTGCAGGGGGATGTGTGGTCCCCACTGCTGTGTAATGTTCCTAATTAAAGCCATTCTGCCAGGTTTATTATTTGGAAAAGCAAACCAAAAATATCCCAGGCTCTCTGAACCTTCCCCTTTCCTTTTCCCTATCTTTATTATCAGTAAAAAAAGAGAGAGAAAATGCTGTCTGGGCTTGAGGATTTCCTTTACATATGGAAGAGATTTAGAATCCTCCTGCTCCCGGCACTGGCAGCTCACAAACCTCCCCCCAGCATTCCCTGTCTGCTCCCTGTGCTTCCCAGCTCTGCCTGTGAAGAAGGAATGCACGGGCTGGGGTTTTTTTCCCTGCAGGTTTTTTACCCAATAGTAATTATTTTTGAGGGTGAATCACAGGCACGTGAATCATCTTGCTTTGATATTTTTAGGTGGGAGCAAATCCTTGGGGCATTTGCATTTGTGCCGGTGTCCCCAGGGGCTGCACCTGCTCCTCTGCCAGCTCCCGCCGGGATCAGCTGTCCGGGCTTTCACCGCGCTGCCAAAGCCTTTGCTTTCATCCGCGTTGTTATTTTCTTGTTGCTGTTGTTCCGTGGGGAGCTGGGATCAATGGAAAATGCCCAGCAGGGGCTGGCCCGGGGGGCTCTGCCCTTCCCCGTCCCCCCGGGCGTGCGGCTGCTCTGACCCCGCTGCCGCCCGGGCTCCGCTCCCGTGTGTCCCCCAGCTCTCCTCCCCTGCTTCCATCTGCCAGCTCTCCCCCTGCCCCTCGGGTTTGGGGATTCTGGGCTGGGAGCTCCGGGAGGCTTTGGCGGCCTGGGAGGAGAAGGATTTGATTTTGTAACTCTGCTGACCCTGCCCAGCCGCGCAGAGCGGAGTTTCCCCCGTCCCTCCGGAGGGGAGAAACACCCCCAGCCTTTCCCATCTCTCTGATGCTCCTTTCCTCTCAGGGCAGAAAAATCAGGCTTCTCCACTCCCAGAGCCTGCTGCTGTTCCCAGGTTCTTGGGGGTTTTTTTTTCCCCCTTTTTCCTTTTTAATTGCAGCTGCATCTCTGGGCTCGGGTAACTGTAAATAATGTGCTGGTACCCATCTGATTTTTCCCGGGGAAAGGAAATATTCCTGGCTGTGATTTTTTTTGTTTTTTTAAAGCAAAGCCACTCCCCACTCTGACAATAGTTTTGAGAGGCAATGAAAGCAATTAATGGTGTCAGAAGGGTGGGGTGGGGAGGCAGAGGGGGAATGGGGGTTTTTGACTCCAACTACAGCTGTGCCCAGAACCCAAAAGTGGATCTTTAACGATGCATGAAGGGAGAGGAGCCCTCCAACACGAGGCTGTGCTGCAGTGCCCTCAGCCCTGCAGAGGCTTTGGAGGGTTGTGGCGGCGTTTGAATAGGTTAATGAGAGAGAGGAAGAGGGATGTTCTGCTCCCCATCCCAGGGCTGGGGGAATCCTGGTGTTGGGAGAGGAGGATGCAGCCTCCCAGAGGCTCCCCGAGCTGAATCAGCCTTAGGAAGCACCTTTGGCTGCTCTCAGGCATTGATGAGGTTGTTGGAGGGGTCCTGGGCCAAAATTCTGTGTGGACAGCTGCCCTGCCTGGCTTGTGCCCCCAGGTGTGTCTGGAGAGCAGCTCCTCCCTGGGGCTGTGCTGGGCCGGTTCTGGAGAGGTTTTTGTGCTGCCAGCTTGGGCCAGAGCCCTCCCAAGGCAATGGCAAGACAATTGATTCTGGAGCCGGTTCTGGGCCAGGCTTCTGGCTACCTTTGTGCTTAATTTGAAAGTGATGTGTGTCTGCTGGTGGATTCCTCTAAACAGATTAGGGAAGTGCAATTGATTCCAAACTGGCTATGGATGAATGTAAAAGGCAAAATTGATTGGCTCAGTCTATTTTAATTTTCTGGGGAGGGATGTAGTAGATAAATAAATAAAGCACGCCCCAAACCTGAGGGTAAAAATGCAAAAGCAAACAGGACTTTTAAAATTGCATTGTTAGGGCTGAAGTTCTGGGATTTGCGAGGAGTAGCCCTGGTTCTTCTCCCCTTTTGGCTGAGTTTGTGCTGCTCCCGAGGTGGCTTGGGGTACATTTCCCGTGTGCCCAGAGAGGGGCAGGACTGGAAAAGCACCTTGAGCACAGAAAGTATCCGAGGGTAAGAGATTTACAGTTCCTAAAGTGCGTGGTTTCCCCCATTTCCCAGTTCTGTGCCACTTGTGGCCCCTCTCCCCTGGGTGCTCCCGGGCTCTTGGCTGGGACCTGCAGCTCAGGGGGAAGAGCCCCGGGGGCTGCTCGGGGTTTAGCTAGTTAAACCAGATGGGTTTAGCTCGTTATCACAGCGATTAGGGCTGCCCTTAACCACCACAACTGGAATTTATGGACAGAGGCAAACCAGTTTTTGTTTGGTATTTGTGGGAAGTTCTTAATTTGTTTAATTAAAAAAACATGGGCTTGTGTATCAGCGTTCCTCCCCTGCAGAGAGCCTGCCCGGCTTTCCCAGGACTTCTGCCTTTTGCCAGGTTTATTTGGAAAGTTGAAATGAAGTTTTTTTTAGGGAAGCTGTTACTATTTAGGTGTTGCTGTGCTTTTACTGGCCACACCTTTCTCCCTGTGCAGACAGCTGTGGCCTCACTGTTCCTTGCTGGGCTTCCTGTCCCATTCCATGATTTCGTTGGCTAAAATCAGGGATTCTATGGGGCAGTGGAGCTGCAGCCTCCCTGCTTTCCAGGGGTGTTTCCCTGCTGCTGGCTGGCACAAGCAGGTGTCCCTTTACAGCCCTGAGTTCCCTGGGCTGCTGGCAAAGCTTTAATTGAAGGGTGGCGTGGAAATACATGGTGGGAAATGCTCTGGAGACAAATGCCTGCTTCTGCTGCCACCTTCCTTTCCTCGGTGTGGATGAGATGCAGGCTGTGGGGGACGAAGAGGTGGGAGAGTCCGGAAGTGCATGGCTTGGTCAGAGCTGGAAAAATCAGAAACAGAAGTGCCAGTGCTGGGAGCTCCTTTGCAAAGTGACCAGGCCAGAGTGTGAGCCACGCTGGGACTGACAGCTTTGCCTCATCAAAAAAGAGGTTTTGGACAGAGGCAAGCAAGTTTCTGTTGGGTATTTGTGGAAATTCTTCACCAAATCCTTGTTTTCTTCTCTTTCCCTGTGCCCATTCCAAACCCACCCCAGAACCGGGGCCGCCTGGCAGAGAAGAGGACGATCCCCCTGCCCCCCAGCAGGGTCCCCAAGAAGGAGCTGGGCTCCATCTTCCCCCACAGCGAGGACAGCGACGAGAGCGACAAGAGCAATGGGCAGCACCCCGAAGTGAAGCAGGAGGAGGATCTGCACATCAGTATCATGAAAAGAAGGTGGGTAGCTCCAGGCAGTGCTGCTGGGAGCCACAGAAACCTGGGCAGAGCCCTGGGGAGGCAGCAGTGCCCGTGGAGTCCCCTCCAGGGGCTGGGGTCGCACTGCAAATGTCCCATTGCAGCCCCCAAAGGGCAGCCAGGTGGGGATTTCTGATTTGGTCCTGGCTGGGCTGGAGTTTGCACCGAAGGCTCTGGATTTGCAGATTATCAGCTGCCTCTCACTCTCTGCCCAGGGCTCTGGGGCTTTGTGGCCAAGGAGCTGCGTGACCAGGAAATCATCTTTGGGCTTCAGCTGTCTGAAACACAGAGTGTTGGGCCAAATCCTGCCTTTTGCTTTCAGCAGTGCTCAGATCCTGGAATTCAGTGTGGGGGAAGATTCTGGGAAGGGGTGGCAGCAAGGTGTGGGCTTTTATGTTTGGTTACATGTGTCAGGGCATCCTGGGAGCCTCTAGGAGCCAGGGAGAATGGATGGAGTTGCAGTAGGGAGGAGGAACTGCTGGATTTTGATCCTGTTTTAGTCAGTGCCATGGACATTCGTCCTGGAATTGTGCAGTCTTAGAGGAAAAGAAGGGATTGTCTTGAATTAGGGCCTGGTAACCCTCACCTGGCCTCTCCAGTGCCCTCAAAATTCAGCTGCAAAATTCCAGGTCCTCTCACCTCTCTAAAAAAACCCAGGAATTTCAGAAAATCAGTAACCCCAGGAAAACACCCCCCTAAAGGCAGCTCCCGTGCAGATCATTGCAGCTCATCTCAGTTGTCATCTCCCTGTGATGCACAGCAGGGCTCAGCTCCTGAGACAAGCCCTATAAACCCAGAGCAGAGGGAGCTGAGGGGCTGTAATTGCTTTTCTAATGTTTTATGTGTTCCTTGCCTGGCAGCAGAGAAGCTGCTTCCCCCTTCCCTCTGCCAGATGCTGGTACCCTCGGCAGCTGAGGGCTGGGAGCAGGGAGACAAAAGAGCAACCAGCTCTTCCATAAAACCCTCCTGTAATTAAAGTCTGGCTTCATCATTGCAGCTGCCCAGGAGCCTGGAAATGGGAAGGTGTTTTGGGAATGCACCTTGGCTGCTCAGGAGCCACCCAGCACAGGGAATCCTCCCAGTCAGTTTTGGTGAACTGCCCTGCTCCTCCTGCCCCCTTTAATTAGGCTTTTAATGCTGCAGAATTACAGTGCTAGATTGCCTCATTAGGAGGGAGAACAACATGATAACTCTGTAATTGATAACGCCGGGCCCCCCAAATACAAAGTGCTCTTATCTTAAATCTTTAATTACTGTAATTGCTTTGCCTTGTTTATTAGGAAATGAAGGAAAAATGTTTGGCAGTTCTCAGGCAGAGAACATCCCCCAGCTCGCTGTGGCTGTGCTCTCCAGCAGTTCTCCATCAGTTTGTCTGGAGGGCTCTTGGTTAAGCTTTATTTCCTTGGAGGAGAGCAGGACTCTCCCAGCTGGGTTAAGCTCTCCCTGCTCCTGTGCAGCTGCTCTGTTCCTGGGAGCTGGGATGCAGTGTGGGGGCAAAACCAGGAATTCAGTGCCCAGGCAGGGAGCATCTACTGCTTCCAGCCCCAGCATTCCCAAGCATTTTATCCCTCAGGCAGGAGTCCCCCAGCCCTCCTGTACCAGTGAGGGGGAGACTGGACACTTCACTGCTCCAGGGCCCCCAGTGGGGAGCAGCTGTCCCCATCCTGCTTGGCCTGGGGGTGTCCAGGGTGGCTCTGGGGACAGCAGCAGCAGCCTGACCCCCTCCTGCTGGCCCTGGTTCTGGTGGCAGTGGCAGCAGGGACAGGCTGGGGACAGCAGCAGCACAAAGGCACCGCAGCCCAGACAGGACAGCTGGGCCCTGCAGGGACTGTGCCCCATCTGCTCCTGCCTTAATTCACCTGCTGTGTCCTCCCCCTGGGGCTGGGGCTTTACTGGCACCCACTGGGAGGAGAAATAGGTTAAACTGGGATGGGGAAACAAGGCCAGGCCTCAGCAAACCTGGTTTTCCCTCCTGCAGCCCTGGCACTGTGAACACCTGCAGTGCTGCTTGCAGCACTTTGCCTTTTCCTCTTTCTCCTGTTCCCAGCTTCCTGTTGCTTTGAGGGGTGGCCGCTGGTGGAGGAAAGACTCTGGGGATTTGAACAGGAATTGGAAGTTTCTTGGCTGGTCCTTCACCTCAGCCTTTGACAGCCTTGGCTTTTGGTGCTGCCCTCTGGATTATCCCAGGCACCAAAGGAAGGAAGATTCTGGGGGTGGAATCACCATCCCTAGAAGGGCTCAAGGAAGCTGTGGGTGTGGCACCTGGGACGTGGTTTAGTGCTGAACGTGGCAGTGCTGGGTTGGAAGTTGGACTGGATGAGCTTAGAGGGCTTTTCCAACTTTACTGATTCTATAATTCTGAATTAGACTCCACAAATTCCATTGCTCTGCAGTAGTTTGGGGAGCTTTAAGTTCCCTGCCCTCCCAGGGAGATTCCACCCAGCCCTGACAAATGCATGAGCTCAGCCTGGGAGTTTTTCCACCCCGAGGTGCAAACTGCCTGTCAACATCTCCAGGATGTCATCCCTGGAGTGTCCAGGCAGAGGAAAGCCAGGGGAGCTGGGGAGGAAGGCTCAGCTTCAGCAGCAAGATCTCACACGCTGCTGGATTTAAGCCCAGCATTGTCTTGTGGGTTGATGTATTTAATTCCTATTTTAAAGAGTGGCCTCTTTCACTGGTGTGGGAGGAGAAATGCAGTGACAGCATCTGGGATGGAACAGGGCGGGTCAGGAGCAGCCTTGGCCAAGTCCCCTGCAGTGGGGTGGTGTGGCTGAGGATGAGGGAGGCTCAAACACCTGCTCAGAGTTCTGGGAAGGTGCCACTGACCTCATGAGGACGTGGATTTGAGGGAAGGAGAGGGAGAAAACAGCCACTGACTTCCCAGGGATGCTGCAGGGAGAAATATCCCAACCAGCTCAACATCCCTTCTTGTCTGGGAAGGAGATGAGAAAGCAGTGAAAAAGGTGAAGTGTGAGAAGGGAAAGGGAAGGGAATGGAAAGAGGGAGGGAAAGGGAAGGAAAGGAGAAAGGAAAGAGAAGGAAAAGAAAGGAAAGGAGGTCTTGCCCCTCCAGTGCTCTTGGCAGCTCTGCCCATCTCCCTGTGTCTGGCAGCTCTCCTGATCCCCTCGGGGCTGACCCTTGCAGCAGCAGTTCTGTGCTGGAGATGCCCCAGGTCCAGCCTCCTGCTGCAGTTGTCAGGCTGTTCTTCCAGGAGCCATGGATGAGACTCCGTGAATCCCTGTCACTCCCTGCTCAGCTTTCTGGGTGCTGGGAAATGGCCTGGTGTGGGTACTGGGAGACTCTGGGAGCTGAGACTGGGATAACTGGGAGGAGCAGGGACCAGCTCTGCCAATCCAACCAAAAAAATCCCATCAAAACCCCCCCTGGCTGCTCTGTCTTAATTTAGGATTTGTTCATCCTGAAGCTGCTGCTCCTGCCTGTCACAGGCAGTGCCCAAATGTGCTGGGCTCTTTTCTCGGGGGGGAAATTGCTGATAATTCATGTCCAGCTGGGGAGGGAACACAGCACAGACACATCTGGGCCTTCTGCCTAAAATTCAACACTGAGCTCGTTCTGCCCTCCTCTGAATGGGGCCTGGGAGCTGGGACAGAGCCTGCAGCCCCTGCAGCTCTCAGGGAGAGGGTCGGGATGGAGGCAGGGAGAGGGTCAGGATGGAGGCAGGAGAGGATTTCCCAGTGCTGAGCAGCTCCTGGGTCCGGCTGTGGACACAGAGCTCTGAAATGGGGCAGGACAGGGCAGGAATTGGGGCTGGGGGTCCCCAGGGGGAAGCAGGGTTTGAGGGGCAGGAGAAGAGTGCTCAGCCCAGCCTCTGACCTCTCTTTGGTTTGTTACAGGATCCACACCCACTGGGATTTGAACATCTCCTTCCGAGAGACCTCGTGCAGGTACCGTGTTGGGGCACCTCCCTGGGGGGAGGCTGGGAGGTTTTGGGTTGTTGCTGGATGCTGGTGGATGTAAATGAATATTTTCTGTCACTTCTGAGGGTTTTTGTCTTCCTCCCCTTGTTCCTTGTTTTCTTCCCTTTCCACATGGCCTCTCTTTTGTTTTTATTTTGGGGAAGTTGTGGGGATAACCAGTCCCTTTTACATTGGAAGAGAGAATTGATGAGACTTCTAAAGAAAGCCCAGTTTTGGTCTGTTTACTCTGGTCCCAAGAAGGTGGAAATTCATAAATTGAAGATCTCCAGCTGCAAACATGAATATTCCTCTGTGACCTCTGGGTCAGCTGATATCCTGGGTGTGGTGCATAAGATAATGTCACACATTATCATTAGCAGTCACAAACTCTCCTAATCCTTTAAAAATGCAGAAATTTGCAATGAAAACGGAGATTTTGAAAGGTCTCTTTTGCCAGATCAGGATGCAGCCCTTGAGTTGTAGAAAACTGCTTGGTTTTTAGAGTGAGAACAACAAATCTGAGCAGCTGGGAAACTTCTCAGGGAGAAAACAGAACAGGAGGCAGCTGAGGGCAGGACGGGGCAGAGTGAGGCTCTGTGGGTGCTGTGGGATCTGCCCCACGGGATCTGCTGGCAAAGAGCAGCCCAGTGAGCAACTGGAGTTTGACTAAAAGGAGATTTTGATGTTTTGTGTGAACCTGTTCAGCTGGAGGTGGAAAAAAGGGGAAATAATACCCCTGGTGGAGCAGAGGACAATGTCCATGTCTTTAACTGACCCCTTTAACTCGTGGGAATGAAGGTGGGAGATGCATGTGGGCTCATCCTCCTACAGGGAGCAGTGAGGGCAGAGGAATTCTGTAGTGTTCAGCTGAGCACAGACTGGCTCTGAACCACAAACCCCAATAATTCCTACATTTTCCAGCGTTAAGAGCAGCGGCCCCACCCCACAGTGAGCACAATGAGCCAGTGCAGCAGGCCCAGCTCAGCCAGCACCCACAGAAACAGGTTTTGGAAAGGCAGCCCTCAGAATAAAACCCCTGGTTTGCTGCTCCAAGCTTTTGGGACTCTCAAATACAAAAGGATGGATTTCTTCCAGGCAGAGCCTTTCCTGCTAAATTTCAGCCCAGAGCAGAGTTTTATGGCTGAGTTATAAACGCCTAAAAGGCAGAGGCTTGGGATGGAGGTGCTGACAGTGCCCTAATTAATGGCCCTGTGAGCAATGATTCTGCACAATGGCAGCTGAGGGTGCCAACACCTTTGGAAATTAGAATCCCTGTCTTAAAAAAAAATAGCTGTGAACTTGCAATGCATGGAATTAAAATAATGGTCTGATTTTTATGTCAAATACATTTCCTGGTCTTCCCCAACTTGACTGTTCCCTTCAGTTTAGCTCTGTCCTGGAAGAAACCTCAGTAATTCCCCTTGGGAACAGAGGTTTTGCTTTTCCTGATGAGCCCAGCTGTCAAAAGCTGCCCATCCAGCCCATTTAGAGGGAAAAAAAACCCGGTGCTGCCGTGTGGCAGAAGAAGGATTTGGGGTTTGTATGGCAGGACAGAAAAAGGTTTTCTGTATTTGGGTGGCCCAAGCTGCCCCCCAGGCCTGTAAGAGATGTGGGCTGGCAGAAAGGCTCAGCTGAGCTTTGTCAGCACTGAGCTGCCCTGGTGGATGTGGGGGCAAGGGCAGAGCAGCCCCGGGAGCTGCGCTGAGGGGGAGCAGATCAGGGCAGGCAGGAGCAAAAAGGACATAAATCAGGCTGAGGGGAAGGAGGAGATGAAAAATACCTGGGAAATGAAATGGGAGAAGCAAACAAAATGGGAAATGCAGTGATTTAGCTCCTTCCTTTGGGAAGGCAGGGAGGGGAGGGCAGGGCTGGGAAGCAGCTGTTGGTGGAGGTGTCAAGGCTGCTCCTGACTCAGCAGAGCTCTGCTGAGTGCCACAGGTGACATTATCGAGTGCCACAGCCCTGCTGCTCTGCTCTGCCCTTCCAGCACTCACTGAGGATGCCTTTGGGGATGGCTGGGTGTATTTTATTTTTTTTTTCCTAGTAAGCTTTCCCCCTCTAATCTCTGAGACCTGGAACGGGGACTAAAAGGTCACAGGGAGTTTGGAGCAGCTGGAGGCTGAACACGAGCCCTGAGCAGGCTGAGCCTTCAGCAGGTGCTGCCAGAGCTGGGCTTTGTCAGGTGGGAGCCCTGCAGCAGGGACAGCAGGCAGTGGCAGAGGGAGCAGAGTGTCCCTGCTGGGACCTGCCCTCCCCTGGCAGCCCCTGGGGAAGCTGCTGCTGGGCTGAGCACCTTGAGGTTTGCTCCTCAGATGAAGTCAGGGATGAGGAGCCTGGGGAGATGGCAGCAGCGTGGGGCCTGCAGAGATGTTCCCAGAGCTCCTGGGGACTCTGGGGCGCAATTTAAAGCTGGTTCTTGACTCTGGGGAAGACTTTAAAAGTGCCCAGTGAGACACCACAGACGTGTCAAGCATGGCAGGAGAAGGAGATTTATTCAACATCAGACTGAACTCAGCCCATCCAGATCATTTCTGCCCTGGGTTTGGGCAATGGGCTGCTCAGGGAAATACTTCAATCCTCATCCTGGGTTTTTAGGAACCAGGCACAGCAGAGGTACCTGAGTGGCTTCTCCCTTTCCTGCAGGGACAAGGCCAAACAAGGAGAAAATCTGGAGTGATGAAAAGTATGACTTAATCTGAATTAATTATGTCATCATCATTTCATTAGCGGCACTTTCTGCTCTTGCATTCATTCCCAGGAAGATTTATCTGGCTACAGGGATAGGGTAGGGAAAGGAGACCATTTATGGACTAGCAGAAATTCAAATGCTGAAGGGAAATGGGGAGCTGATAAACCAGCTTAAGCTTGCATTTAAAGCTAGAACTGCATTTCAAATAAAAGCTGAGGAGAGCTGCAAGAACCTACCTACAAGAAAAAGGGGGAAAGTTCATTAAGAACAATTCTGGCCATGCTCATGCCCAGTGTGCTGTCACCCGTGGTGCATCTGTCATGGGAGGGGGTGATGGATCTTTTGTAGGGTATCCTGATGGATTTGGGATAAACTGAGCATCTGAAGGCTCGGGGAGTGGAGAAAACAAGGGGAATTTGGGATGTTTAAAGAGCCCCCAAGCCCATCAGCTGTGCCAGCCACACATTCCTGGTACTGGCTGAACAAAACATCTGCTGGTGCGTCCCTGCAAGCCCCAAACTTCAGGGATCTCTCTCCTCCCTGGCTCTCAGGGTGGTGTAATTCCATCTTTTTTTTATTTATGAGCTTGCAGAGAGCTGAATGACAAAGCAGGCTTACAGTAAAAACATCTTCATACTTATTTCCACCTTATTTTGGAGTTGCCAGCCCTACTGATCATTTTTATGAACTGTCATGAGCATTAATGAAATTTTATGGGCATTTTGCTCGGGACATTGCAGGATGATTAATTTGTTTTTTCAGGCTCAGTCTGCAGGGAGATTTAGGGCTGTGCTGCCCATGGGTAGGGCTGGGATTTTCAGGCATTTCTACTCCCTTCACTTGGAAGAACTTGTTTCTCCCTCCCTCCTCTTTTCCTTTCCCTCATTTCCCCTTTTTCCTGTGTCTGGACACAGGTGTCCTGAGGGTGACACCTGAGGAGGTGGAGATACCTGGGATAGGTGGGATGCAGAATTGTTTGTCAAATTCATGTCTGAGAAGGACAGAGAGTGTCCCAGAGGGGTTTTTACCAATGGTGAAGCTTTAAAAGTTACCCAAAAGGCTGAGCAATAAAAATATAATGCAAATACGATAGATAATAATATCTATTACAAATATGTATTAATATATAAATAGAATATATAATACATATTATCTATATCTTTATAGATACATGTGCATATAANAAAATGTGATAGAAAACTATATTTACATAATAAATATATAAATACATTATTTAAAAAATAAAAACAGTAATGAGAGGTGGCCAAGTGGGAGCTTTCCCTGAGCTTTGCCTGCTGGATTCCATCCAGAGCACAGAATTCCTATGGGGAGTGTGTTACCGCTGTGGCAGGGAGTTTGCAGGAGTGCAGCAGGTGCCAGGCTGGCTGCAGGTGCCAGGGCCGGTGTGAATCAGCCCTGGGTGCCAGCCTCAGCCCGGGCTGTGCTCGGGGCAGCCGGGAGCTGCAGAGGGAGCAGAGCAGCCCGGGGACATTCCCTGGTGCACGAGGGACAGGCCAGAGGAGCTCCCTGTGGAACAAGGGCTGGGCAGGGCTCTGCAGGACAGAGCAGAGCCCGGGGGTGTGCCTGGAGGGTGCCAGCCCTGGCAGGAAGGGTGCAGAGGGGNCCCTGTTAGGAAGGTGGCAGAGGTGCCAGGAGGGTGGCAGAGGTGCCAGGAGGGTGGCAGAGGTGCCAGGAAGGTGGCAGAGGTGCCAGGAAGGTGGCAGAGGTGCCAGGAAGGTGGCAGAGGTGCCAGGAAGGTGCCAGCCCTGGCAGGAAGGTGGCAGAGGTGTCAGGAAGGTGCCAGCCCTGGCAGGAAGGTGGCAGAGGTGCCAGGAAGGCCCCAGCCCTGTCAGGAAGGTGCCAGCTCTGCCCGGGGTCCCGCTGGGCCTGTGCAGCCCCCCCTGCTCCCCCGTGCCCCGAGGCTGCAGATCCTGACCCCAATCCAGCCCTGGGCACGGGCAGGGGACACTGAGCGGGGTCTGAGCTCTGGGATCAGCGGGAGGGGAGGGGACAGGGGCTGAGCTGAGCCTTTCCCAGCTCTCCCTGATCCCCATCCCTGCCTCTCCTGCTGACTCAGGGACCCTGGCTTTACTGCTGGGGTCAGGGACACCGACCTTGCCCCGGGGGCCACGCCAGGGCACAGCCAGGCCTGCTGAGACAAAGGGAGCCCAGAATTTCCTCTCCCGGGGTGGCTCTTGGCTCTGCTGGGCTGCAGGGTGGTTAAACCTTCCCTGCTTTGGTGCCCTGTGTGGGGTGAGTCAGAGCTTGTGAAATGTTTTTCGGTTTTTTTTTTTTAAATTTGTTTAGGAAGCTTTGTGTTCTAATAAGGAAGAAGCTGAGGGGATTCATTACTTCTTGGGAATAAAGATGATTTTATTCCCAGAGCACTGCATTTGGTCAGGGTTGGGATGGGGGGGTCTCTGTTCCTGCTGAGCAGAGACACAGCTCAGACATTTTTTCCACTCTGAGCTGCCACCATTAACTGGGAGCACCAGGGGCTGATGTTCTGACAGGTTCTGTGCAGGAGGTCGGAGCAGGGAGATAGAGCAGTCCCTTCTGGGGCTTAAAAATCAATGAGTCCGAGATTAAATGGCCCATGGAGGCTGGACACTGCAGTGAGGGAAAAGCAACGATATTGGTGTTTTATATTGGGGCTGCAGCAGGAATTGCTCTTGCAGCTCTTCAGGCCCTTGTACAACCCCCAGATTCACCAAATAGAGGTTTGTTTTCTTTTTCCAGGGCCTGGACTGGGGTGCTGATGTTTGTTTGGAAAGCAATAATTAGTTTTTTAAAAACGCTACCTAGAAAACCTGAGCACCCTGGAGTGCCTGTGCTACATGTAGCAGCCCTGCCACCCCACACTTGTGCTGTTACCTGAGGTTGTTTCTCGGGGCTGGAGTGATGCAACAGCATTTATGGACCTATCTGGGTTCTCCTTTAATGGCTCCCATAAAAAGCTCATTATTCCCTCCCCACTCCCTGCCTGATTTCCATCCCTCCCGACCCTGGGCGTGTGCTGCTCTTTGGCAGCCCTGAGCCTCACACTCCTCCAGCTAAAGCCTGGGGCTGGAAAAGCCCTCCCAGAGCCCCAAATCCCAGCCTAACCCCGCCCTGTCCCCAAGGGCCACCTCCCCACTGAGTCCCTGCCGGGCTGGGCACTCCTGCACTGCCCTGGGCTGCCTGTTCAGGGCTCATTCCCTTATTTTGGGTGGGAAATGTTTCCTGATATCCAATCTACACCTCCCCTGGTGCAGCTTGAGGCTGTTTTGTCCAGCAGCTGGTGACTCTGGCTGGGACACTGCTCCTGACACCTGAAACTTGGCTTTTTGTGCTGCTGGAACAGAGAAGGGAAAATCCCTTGTGTTTCTGCAGCTTGTGGTGATTTTCTCATCACCTTGGAGCTTCTCTGCCACTGCTGGTGTCTCGGTCTAGCCAGGCAGGGAGGGAAATCACTGCAGAGTGAAGAGTCTGAACCTGGCACCTGAGCCGGGCTGGGAGCTCCCTGAGCCGGGCTGGGAGCTCCCTGAGCCGGGCTGGGAGCTCCCTGAGCCGGGCTGGGAGCATCCTGAGCCGGGCTGGGAGCTCCCTGAGCCGGGCTGGGAGCTCCCTGAGCCGGGCTGGGAGCTCCCTGAGCCAGGCCTGGGTGCAGGCAGGCTGCTCCCCCTGCCCTGATCACTTCCCTCGTGCCTTCTCCCCTGCAGGTCCTGACATTCCTCCTTTTGCATATTGGATTTTTTCTTTCTTTATTGGAGGGAGGGGCAGAGGGTCGGGACTGTTTTATGGCTGCTGTATTGATCAGTAAAATTTAATATAATCCCTGCACTTACTGGGTGATTGTTAAGGGGATGGAGAGCTGGTGAAATGTATTTTAAAAGAAATATTTTTCCATTTGATTTCCTTCTTGAGTTTCGCTTCTCTTCCAGTCTCCTCATTTGCATCCCTTCTGAGATTTTTGACTGTCTTTTCCCAGCTTTCCTTTGATTTGATTAGATACTGGGAAAAGTTACCCAGTCTGGTAACTCACTCCCCACTCCCTCAGCTCTCTTGCACTTTCTGGATCTGTGGAATTTTGTGTCTGCTGGTTCAGGACTGGGTCTGGCTTTATCCCAGCTCTCTGGAGCTGCTGTGGCTGCAGGACCAGGTGGGCTCTGCTGCCCACTCCTGTGCGTCCCCAGGGAGCAGCAGCCCAGAGCTGCCTCCCTGGCATCCTGGGCAGGGCTGGAGCACAAATCCGACAGCTTGAGCTCCAGATTTACCCAAATATCCTCACCCTGGAGCAGCCTCTGTGGGAGCTGCACCGCGGGTGGAACTCCTCCTCTGCACAGGGACTGCACTTTTCCTGCCTGGTACCCAGCCCTGGGAGCTCTGGGAGTGCCCTTGCAAATCCTGGCTGCCAGCAGGGTGGGAAATCTCTGCCAGGCTCCTTCAGCCCCACCCCGAGAGCAGGACGGGGCATTTGGAGCGAGGTCCCCGCTCCGTTGTCTCCTCATTCCAGAGACAGAGAGCTGCAAAGGCAGCACTATTGAAAATTATTGAAATCCGGACCAAATTGTCTCCTTCGCCCCTCTGCCGTCACTCCTTGCAGTCTCTGAGCGGGGCCTGCGGGCGCCTGGCTGCCTGTGCTGAGCCCTGACACTGATTTATATTTTGGTTAATTGTCTCCAGCCATTAGTCTGCTCATCCCTCTCCTCGTTAAAGATGCAGTCGCTGCTGATGGCTGTAAATGAAGCTCTTGGAAGGCATCGCTCCCAGTCTGGGCTGGCTGAGCTGGCACTGGCAGCTGCCACCTCCCCCGGGGCTGGGACCCTCGTGTGCCCCTCGGGACATCTGCCAGCACCTCTGTGGCCACGCTGGCCTGGGGCTGCCCCGTCCATCCCCTCCAGGCGCTCCTGCATCCCAGTGGGCTGGCTCAGAAGGAGCTGGGATGGAGGAGAGAGGCGATTCTGCCTGGTTCCATGGATAAACTGAGAGGGGTTCTGAGCCTGGAGTGTGCCCGTGACCCTCTGGGTCCCTGAGCTTGGGTTCCCCGAAGCAGCTTTGCACGCCACGGTGATTTCTGTTTTAAAGCCATGGGAAATCTGAGAGCACGGGGTTTTGGGGAAGGAGAGCAGCGCTGCTGCTGTGGGGATGTTCCCTCCCATGATCTCCCGGGCTCTGTTTCGCTGGATGTATCCCGGTGTTGTGCACTCTGAGTTTAGAGGAGTTGCATTTTCCTGGTGGATAAAGCAAGCCCTGCTCGAGCTGAGCGTGTTTACCCACCAGCGCTGCTCTGGGCTCGATTGGGATGCGAGGCGCTCTGCAAATGCAAGGATGTAATTATCCCGTTTTTCTCTTCCCACTCCCCGCGCTCCTGGCTCCTCTCCTCCGCCCTTTCCGGGTCTTGTGCTGATGGCAGCGTTTATCTGCATTTGTCCTCTGTCCCTGACAGCCACTTATTGATTGGCATGATTAAAAAGAACTGATAATCACTTCACATTAATCCCATAAATGACTTAAGACACCAAAATATTTGCATAATGCATCTTAAAGGTGGCAGCTAAAAGAGGATAAGACCCAAAACTGCTTGGCACAGGAGAAATGGGCTTCCCACTCACCTGTGGGCTTGCCTCAGTAATGAGCCCGGTGCTTGCATAAGGAGCCTCGGAACTGCCTGGGGGGGCAGGTGCGCTGGGTGCTGGGGGATTTGGGATCCGATGGGTGCTCAGAGGATTTGGGATCCCAGCCTCCCTTCTCCTGCTGATCCCCCTGAGGGACGGGGGGATCCCGGGGGCAGTCACGGGGCTGTTTGTGTCTGCAGCCGGCAGCGCCCAGAGGCTTTTGTGTCCCGGGCTGGGCTGGGCTGAGCCCGGCAGCTGCTGGGACCAGCGGGAGCAGCCCCGGGGGATCAGGGGGATCAGTGCCGGGTAATTCCACACATAATGCACATAATGCAGCCTCCGGGCCGCCCTGCCGGGCCCAGCTGAGGGCACCCCTGCCTGGGAGCTGGGGCTGGGCAGGGAGAGAGATATTCCTAATTCCTGCCCTTTTTTCTGAGTGTCTCTGCCTCTCCTTCCCTTCAGAGAGAGGGCAGGAAGAACAGCAGCCCCGTTTAGCTCGGGGTGAGCCCCTGGTGCTGGGAGGATGGAGAGCTCAGCATCTCCTGCAAACAAAACAAAAGGGAGATGTTCCAGCTCCTGCCATGGGTTCCACCTTGTTCTTCCTCCTCACTCTTCGTAGATCATTTTTTCAGGAATATTTTGCAACTGGAGAGTGGTCTGCCAGCAAAAGCATTGGCCACTGAGCTGCAGTATCTGCTTCAGTAAATTGGTTTTTGTGTTCTTCCTCTCTATGGGAGGGGAAAAAAAAAAAAAAGAAAAAAAGGACTAAACCAGCCTAGTTAGCAGCAAAGCAATGCAAGGAGAACAGGCAAAATAATGCTGAATTGCTCTAACACAGAGTTTTTCCCAGAAGGAAGAGCATTGTTTCAGGATCTGTTGGAGGGGAGAGTTGAAAATGGGTTTTGTAAATAAATCTGTCCCCTCAGCTCTGAGTAACGCCGCTGTCCGGGCTCGTGGTGGGTTCCTCCTAAGGAGAAAAACTGTTACTCAATCAAATCAAACAGCCTTTTGTCCCAGCAGTGATGGAATGGAAAAACTTGGGTTTTTAAGAATAGAAGGGTGGCAGCTGATAGAAAACTATCAGTTATTTCAGTTCAAGTTTCCTAATAATTCTGGAGCAGATCTGCCAATTCCTCCACTTTCAGTTTTTCCATCCTAGATGTGAGTCCTGGCCCACGCAAGTTCTATCTGGCAGGGCTGGGATCAGGAGCTCTGGCAGCTGCAGGGTCCTTGATGGGAAATGAGAGGGAACAGGGGAAGGGCTTTGCACTCCCCAAAATCGGGAGAGGTTCCTGAGGCACCCCCAGGAGGGAGGGAGGAGGGACCTCTCCTGCAATCCAGCAGTGCTGGAACACGCCAGAGCCTCTCCCAGATGTGTTCACATGGGGGAGAAAATCAGTTTGGGGAGGCAGAGGGGATTTCCTTAACCTGGGGTTTCTGTGCTCTGCCGCAGCCGCGACAGCGACCTCTCCACCATCATCTCCAACCTGCACCAGAGCCGCCAGCTCGTAATGCCCGAGAGCCAGAGCCGCTGTGACTTCAAGAGGAGCACCCTGGACGTGGGGCTGGCAGCAGCAGGTGAGGGCTGGGCCACCTCCTGCTGCTCTGGGCTTGTGTTTTCCCTCCTCTCCCTTCCCTCCTCTCCCCATCCCGGCATTTTCCGGTTGTTTTTTTTCTGTGTTGCACTTCAGCTGTAGGAAATACATTTGTATTCTGGCTAAGGATGAACGTGGAAAGGATTTCACAGTGGTGGTGAAGCCCTTTGGAGATGCCAGGCCTGTTCTCAAATCCAATGGTCTGTGTTAGAGGAGCTTGTGCCAGCACGGGAGTGCAGTGTCCCCAGGGCTGGTGCCAAGTGAAGCAGAAAGGTCTTGCAGAGAGCATGATTGGATTTGTAATTTCATTAATCAGAGGTTCCCCACGCTGCTGCTGGGCCTGCCAGCTCCTCTGGGAGCAGCATTGTGGGGGTTTCTGGTGCTACCTGGCAGCTTTTGGGCTGTTTTCCTGCTTTCAATCCAGCCAGTGTGGGATCCTGCCCTGGACTCCCTGGGTGTCAGGAAGGGAGTGTGGGGAAGGTGGCAAATGTCAACAAGTGAGAGTCTGGAATAAAGAAACCAAGATCTGCTTGTTGATAGCAGGATCTTTCAATTATAAATAAAAGCAGAGGAAAAACTGGGGTTTCTGTCAGGTTTTATACTGAGTGATCCCTGCCCTTCCAAATCTGTGTGCTGACTTAGGCCTTTTCTGAACATCTGTCTGCTCGTGGGTTTGCTCTTTTGTTTTGTCAGCCATTGTGTTGAGTGTGTGAGTGAACCCCAAATCCACAGGGGACACCACACCTGACACCCTTTGGGAATGCCCAGGAGGGATTTGTGCTGTGCCTGTAAATCAGCCGTGGGCAGCCCCCAGACTTTGCTTTTCCTGCTGAATTTCCAGTCTCCTCATTAACAATTTTCCAAAGGCCCTTTCCCTGCACAATTCCAAAAGCCAAGCTGGCCATAAATCCATTTTTCCCTATGACCCTGCTGGAGTCTGTGGGGCTCAGCTGACCCTGGATGTCAGAGTGGGTTTCAGAATTGTTTGCTTTGCAGAGAAACTGCTGGGCTTGATCAGCATTGCTGGAATTCTTTGAGGCCTGTGGCATTCCAGAAATATGCAGAGGGTTCTCCTCATTCCCCTCAGGAGAAAGGATGAGATATAGAAGCTCTGATTCCCATTTCTTAATTGGTGTTTGAGGTGCTCTGGTTTGTTCCTTACATTAAGGAGCTGTTAGAAATGGCCCCAAGTTGTGCCAGGGGAGGTTTGGGTTCAAAATTAGGGAAAATTTTTTGAGGGAAAGCTTTGGCAGAGCCTGCCCAGGGCAGTGGTGGGGTCACCACCCCTGGAGGTGCTCGGGTCACATGGGGAATGTGGCACTTGGGGACAGTGGTGCTGGGCTCGTGGTTGGGCTGGGTGATCTTGGAGGTCTTTTCCAACCCGAGTGATCCCGTGGAACATTCCATGAGTGACAGAGGAGAGGCTCATGCTCACAAGAGGCCACCAAGGCAGTGACAAAACTGTCAAGGACACAACAGGTTTGGGTTAAGGGGGAGAGGAGGTGTCTGAAGGGACTGGGCTTTGTCACCTCTCCCCAGGGCCAGTTCCACTCTGGCCTTTGGGGCTGTTTTTGCTGGCAGGGCTGGGAGGGGAGCTGGGTAATCCTGAGCTGTCACCCACAGAATGTTCAGAGGCGGTGCTGGCTCAGTCTGAAGGGCTGCTTGTTGTTTAAACCATTTTGTTGCTACCAGAAGGGGAGAAGAGCCTTGCCCCCAGCTGTTTGCCCTCTTGGACAGCTCTGTGTGTTGGGTTGTGGGAATCCCTCCCTCAGAAAGGCACCTGGAGATAAACAATGCAGAGTAAGAGATGCTGGAGCCATTAGGTGCAAAAAGCCCTGCGTCACTCCTGGCTGGGAGCTGCAGGTGCTCTCACAGGCCGCTGGCATCTGCTCTGGAATGTTCCTGGTGCTGCTCTAGGGTGGGATTTGGTCCCAGCGAGGGCAGGACGAGCTCCCTGGAGGCTCCTGGGCTCCCACTGGGCTCAGAGCGCTGCTGGAACAGGACCCAGCAGTGCCTGCTCCTCCCTGGCTGTGCCTGAGCTTCAGGAGAGGACTGGGAACAAGGACAGCACAAATGGCAGAGATTTGCTTATTGCCAGCCCGTGGGGGCAGCAAAAAGGCTGAGGCTGGCAGGGTTGGCTGGATTGTGATTAATTCTGTGAGGGAATTCCTTCACTTGTGGTTACAACCAGGATTAGAGGCAGTGCTGTAGTTTGAAACAGCATGGGCTGGAAAATCAGCAATATTAATGCATTTTGTTTGGTCTTTGAAATGCAGAAAGGGGCTGAAAGGGATGAAAAATAATTGTACATACTTCTGGGGCTTCTCTGACTTTGGGAAAGGGCAGAGCTGCCTGGTCTGGGGGGTGAGGCTGGCTCCCTGTGCAGGGAAGAGGGGTCAGCCGGCACAGGGAGCAGGGAAAACCCCCTGGAAAAGCAGCTTTGGTGATCCCAAAGCCCCCAGAGCAGTTTCCCTACAAACCACGACTGGTGTCTCCTCGGCTGACCCTGCAGATGATTCCCTGCTGTCCCCTGCTCCGTGGGGAAGGCTCAGAAGCTCTCCTTGGTGCTCATTAAACTGCAGCTGGGGATGGAAGGGAAGGAAGAGAGGAGGAGTGCATGGAATGGGGTCTGTGCTTCCTCAGGGTCTCAGAAAGTGCCTCCCCCACGTCTGTGTGCTTTGCACGCTGCTTTAGGGCCTGAACTAGCATTTTGCACCAGAGTCCTGGTCCCGAGGCTCTAATTCATTCCTGTCCTGCAAAAAAAATCCTGTTAATTTCTCCTCTTTCTCTCCTCAAACACCCTCTGTTCTGCAGTGCCAGATTTCATGGGTTTCCAGTTGCAGTAGGACTATTTGCATGGATAGAAGTGGAGGATTCAGGCTCCCTCATGCTAGAGGAAGGTGGGTAGCTCTTCCCTCTCTTCCCTCTGCCCCTGGTGCCTCAGGGAGTTGCTTTGGTGCCTGGAGATGGTCTGAGAGGGCATGGAGTGGAGACACAGCCTCAGGTCCTGCCCCAAACAGGGAGAAATTCACTGTGGTGCTGCAGAAAATACTGGGGACTGAGGCTGCCTTGGCTGTGGTATGGGAAGCAGCTCTCCCGTGGGGCAGAGCTCCCAGAGAGGCTTTTCCAGGGTGTTTTGGTCAATGTGATGGGAATGACAAACCCTGAGACCCTCGGCCTGTGGGAGCAGGGATGTCCCTGGTGTCTGATGCAGCTGTACCTTCACCTGCAGTGAGAATCCCACGAGCTGGGGACAATGTGACACCTGTGTCCCCACTTGAGGAGCCCGGCTCCCTTAGAGGCTGTTCCTGGTGCTTTTGCAGCCCTGGAAGAGCAGAGTTCACCCACGTGTCTCAAAACCTCCCAGAGCTGAGATTTCTCTCTGTGAGATGATTTGTTCTGTGTCCACCCTCTTGTCTCACCTTTCCACGTGGTGCCCTGTTGACTAAGCAAGGGAGAAGGAGGAATTTTTGGACTTTGAAGAGATTCAAATGGAAGAATTTGGGGTTTTAATTCACAAGGCAGTGCTTATGTGCTTGTAACTCCAGTGTGGATCCACGCAGAGCTGCCTCACTTTCTGTGGGCCTGACCCTGGGTTCTGTGTCCCTGCCATGAGACCCAGAGCTTTCATGTGCTAAGGAGGAGTTAATATTGGGGATGGAAAAGAATTGGGATCAGGGATGTTGCTGCTAATGGTTGGAGACAGGATCCCAGGGCAGGCTGCTCTCGGGGCACGGGGTAATGAGCTGGGCTGCAGACATGCTTTCATTTAACTAAGCCAAACAACAGCAAAAAAAGGCAGCAGCCTTTATTGGACTGCTGCCTTAAATTGAGCAGAAAATCAGCACCAAATGGGCATCCAGGAGCTGGAAGCCCAGGCCCCGTTGTTGATGTGGTTTCCTGTGAAGGATGATTGTTTACCTTGGCAACGTGAGGGTCGAGGCTCTGTCACTGCTCTGCATCCTCTGGGCTTGGAGTTGGAGCACTGTCCCCTCTCTGAGCCCTCTTCAAGTTTATTTTAACATCTCCTGAAGCCTTGCAGGAGTGGGAGGTGACCAACAGCCCTTTGTGATCCAAGCAGAGGTCTTGGGAAGTGAGGGGCAGGTGGGCAAAGGCGACATGGAAGCGTTTCCTTCGGCTGTGCCAGCACAGGGCAGTGCAGGGCTTTTCTGGCGTGAGTGCTCAGGTTTTATTCCTGGCTTTGCCACTGCTGGAGGAGAAGGAGCTGAGGCAGTTTAGGGCCCTGTTTATTGCTGGAGTTCAGTTAAGGTTGGAAAAGACCTCTGAGATCATCGAGGCCCACCTGGGCAGGGGCTTGGAGCTGTGTCCACCCTCTTGTCTCACCTTTCCACGTGGTGCCCTGTTGACGAAGCTTGGGCTTTCAAGGGGTGTGTCCCACACTTTGGGGGAGTCTGTGCCTGGTGGGGACAAGGAATCCATCCCTCCCTGGGGCTGGGCCCACCAAACTCACTCAGCAGCTCTGAACCTCCAGCAAACACTGACTCCTGCTCCCTTTCCCTCAGCTCTGGGAAGAGCAGGATTATCCTGCTTCCAGAAATAACCTCTCCCCGCCCCCTGCCTCCACCTCCTTTGCCAGGTGCCTTTCCAGGCAGCTGGGGAAGAGCTGGAAGCAGATCCCTGGTGCTGTGACACCTCCCTGGTGTTCTGTAGAGACACCCAGGGACGTGGCACCTGCCCTGTGTGGCACCTGGGGACAGCTGGCAGAGTGACCCTGGCAGCAGGCTGGGATGCTGGGGCTGAGTCCTCCTGGTCCTGCTGCTCAGGGGGACAGCTCTGTCCCTCCCCAGAGCCTGGCACTGCTCGGAGCTGCTGCTCTGCCCCCTGCTCTGCCAGGCACTCAGGGGTGCCCAGTGTGCCACAGGTGACAGGGGGCAAGTCCTGCTGGAGGGAAAGGGGTGCAGGGACCTGTCTGTGTTGGAGGATGCACATGGAAATATTGCCTCAGGCTTTGGGAGAGATAAACCTGAGAGAAATGCACTAGGAAAAGAGCTCTGGGCATTGAGAGCCCATGTGGCAGTGTGTGAGTGACTCAGGGGCAGTGTGTGAGTGACCCTGGGGCAGTGTGTGAGTGACCCTGGCACTGCCCAGGACAGGGAGTGACCCTGGGGCAGTGTGTGAGTGACCCTGGCACTGCCCAGGACAGGGAGTGACCCTGGGGCAGTGTGTGAGTGACCCTTGCTTTGAATTCCTGCCAACCCAGCCCTGCCCCAGCCCTGTGCCCTTGGGCTAAAGGAGGACTGAATTGTTTCTGTGCTTTGTGGAAGGTCGATGTTGGTTTGGTTATTATTTTCCCTCCTACTGTCCCTGCCCATGGCAGGGGCTCAGCACAGACCCTCCGCTCCCTCTGCTCAGCACCTCTGGTGACTCTGGCTGGTTCTTGGCCTCTCCAGAGCAGATCAAGAGCTGGTGTGCGTTTTCCGGGGTTAAACTGCAGATCTGTCCCCAGCAAAGCTGGTGCTTTCACACTGCTCAGCAGTGCTTTGTGCCAGCCTTGAGCAGACTTGGGAAGAGTTAATGGGAAGGTTTTATTAATGATTTGCTGCGAGCGAGAAGAGGTTCAGCTGCCTATTTCATTCATTTTTCAGCTCTGCACAGTCTTTTTGTTCCAAATTCAGTTTCTTCCCTTTGCTTCTTTCCCCCTTCCCTGCTCTTTCCCCTCCTCCTCACATTTTCTTCTCAAACCTTTTTCCCACTTCCTTAACGCCCATCTCTGTCTCTCTCTCTCTCACACATCTTTCTTCCTTTCCATTCCTCCTCCTCTTCTTCAGTTCCTTGTCCTGGTCCCTGCCCTTCCTTCCCCAGCTCCCTCCCTCTCCCAGCTCCTAGGGAAGAAGACAATTTGAAGGTTTTCCGCTCTGCTCTCAGCTCAGAGGCTCCTTCCCTCAAGCCAATCAATGGGAGCCTTTCAGCCCCACTGGGGCTTGGCAAACACGGGATCAATAAGTTATTAGCACCATTCTGTCAGCTGTAATGTGGAGATTGATCGGGGCCGGGGCTCCTGCTTGCTGCCTGGCACTTCCCCAGCCTGATAAAGATGACAGATTAAGGGAATAAGAAAAAGGAATTAAGGAGTCTGGCTGTCAAAGCTGTCACGGGCTGGAGGAGCAGGGTTTTTTTCAGGGGCTGAATGAGTGCAATTGGACATTTAAATGGTGCTAAGGGGGTCCAGCACCACCAGCAGCTCGGCTGGAAATCGCTGTCCTCGCCTTCCCTGTGCTGAGCGAAGGCTTGGGAAGGAGCAGCCAGGGAGGTGGAGCAGCTGTGCTGGCTCCTGGAGGCCACCCCAGGAGCCTGCAGGGGCACAGGGATGCTGTCCCTGCCTGCCTGGGTGCCAGGTGACGTTCCCCAGGGCTCAGGGGATCTCTGTGGCAGGCAGTGCTGCCAGTTCTCACAGCTTTTTAGCGCAGGTGGAGAAACTGAGGGCAAACAAGCTTTGCCCAAGAGGTTTGTGGTCACAAAATGCCAGACTGATGGAAAGGGACCTTAGATCCCATCCATGGGACACCTTCCACTGTCCCAGGGTGCTCCAAGCCCCCTCCAGCCTGGCCTTGGACACTTCCAGGGATGGGGAATCCATAACCTGTCTGTGCTGAGGTCTCTGGTTTATCCAATTCCCCCTCCTCCTGTGTTACCCACTGGAACCTGCTCCTTTCCAGGCAGGAGAAGGAGCCTCCAAAAGGCCTGGACTTCCAGCCCACTCTCCCAGCTGCGTTCTTTAAATCTTTTCTGAAAGAAAGTTGAGATTCACAAGTTTGTGATTGCTAAAAAGCCTCTCTGCAGCATATAAAATTAATTCAGATCTCTCTCTTAAGTGCAGTATATCCTTTCCATGAGCGTTTTTCATACTATGAATATTTACCACCTTTCTGTGGCATTGGTGCATGCTGTAAAAATGAATTTTGTGAGAACCTGGGAGCCAGGGGGATGTTGGAGCACCTTCCCTAATAAACAGCCTCGTTGCAGACAGACAGCAAGATGGCTCCAGCATCACCTGCACCTCCCTCTGCTTCACTCCTTGGGACCTGGAATATTGGACATTCCCTTCAGGTGCTCCCAGCTGGGGAGATGGAGTGTGAGGAGGTGGGAAGCAGCAGGATGCTGAGGATGGTGGGAGGAGAGGCAGATGGTCCTGTGGAGCTGAGGAAGGGGATCCAGGCTGCTTCCCGTGCCCAGGCAAGGCTGGCTGGTGTGGTCTCCTCTGGGAATCCTGCTCAGCCCCCGCTTTCCTGTGGGCTGTGCTCAGACTGGCCCTTGGGGAGGGGCTGGGGACCTTTGGGGAGCCCCTGTGAGGTGCAGTGAGAGCAGAGTGCTGGTGGGCCCTGGCTCTCCCTGGAGCCCTCCTGTGCTGCTCAGAGCAGTGACTGCACAGCCAGGCTGAGCCAAAGTCCTCCAAAAGTGAGCAAGAAGGAGAAAACGTTTGAATTATTCAACAGCATGTACTTTGCAAGGAGCCCATTCCTGTGCCACATCCCTCCCTCCCCTTCGTTTCCTGCTTTTCTTCCTGATTCCAGGAGTCTCTTGTGGCAGGGAGCTGGAAGGGTGATGCTGAGGGAGGGCTGAGCCAGCCTGGGCTGTGCTGGGGACAGTCCTGAGGCAGCAGTGCCACCCTGCCCTTGCTGCCAGGCTGCTCCTGCACGGAGCACTCCCGCTCTAAATCCAGATGCCATCCCCAGGCAGATGAAAGTGTGGGACATGAGGAGATGACCTGGGGCAGTAACTGAGGCTGGAGCTGCTCCTGCCTTGTCCCAGCATGTTCACTGACCTGCTGGCAGGGGATTGCTGCCTTTATTTTGCAGCTGGTTTGGTGTTTGCTGTGCAGAGACCCAGCAATGTCCCCTGTCCCCTCCTTCCTTGCTGGAGCTCTCCTTGCCCCGGGAGCTGCTCTGCTCTGGTATTGTTCCTGGATCCCAAATCCCAGAAGCTGACTGCTTCCCTGCCCCCAGCTTCCCCAGTAATTTTCCCCCATTCTCGTTGCCCTCAGTTAAATTATGGCCCGTTATTCCCATGACCTTGTGCTTCCCCCTGCCTTTGTTCCGTGGATTCCTGCTGGCCAGAGCCGGTGCCGGTGGATGCGCGGCCGGATCCTCCTCTCCCAGCTTTTGTTGGGAGCAGCTCCGGGCCTGCTGAGCCCCAGCAAGCTGGGGCAGCTCCTCACAAAAGCCCGTGGCTGGGAAAGGGAAGTCCCCAGGGTGTCCCCAAAGCTGTTGTGCTGGACACAGGGATGGAGCTGAGGCTGGGCTGAGCAGCGGCGCTGGTGGGAGCCTGTCCGTGCCTAAGGGAAAGGGGAAGGTGCTGCCAAGAGAGCTCAGACTGGCCAGTGGGGATTGTCATCCTCAGGGCTGGATCAAGAGCAATGGGGGAAGGATGTTTCTCCCTCTGTTAAAATAATGGGAAAGGAGGTGGAAGAGGGGCTCTGGTCTCTAGTTGGATGTTGGCTGGCCCAGCCTGGGTGGTTTCCCTTGCAAGCTGGCTCCATTCTCTGTTTACTCAGGACTTCCTGGTCCAAGAAGCTTTCAGAGCAGCCCCAGTGCTGTGGATGGGGAGCGTGAGATAGGTCTGATCTCTTCCTGCTGCGCTGGAGCAGGAGCACGGTGCAGAGGAATTCGGGGCAGTCCCTCAGCCAAAACTGGGACCCTTTGTAGCAAAAACCCTTCAGCAAAAATCTTGTGAGCACCTGATGGATTCTCTTCTCCAGTTGACCCCCGTGCTCAGCTCCCCCCACGAGTGTCCTTGGTGCAGATTCCCTGTCAAGAGTGGGATAAAGCCCCTCTGTCTTTGGGGAAGCCTAGGGATAGGTTTTCTAATCTCCCCAGACTTAGGCTCCCAAGTCCTCTCCTGAAAGCTGATCAGGAGGCTTGGGGTTCTTAGATCTGTTGGTGAGGACGGCTCTTAAGCCAGGCAGCTCTGCTGAGTGTGGGGAGGCTGAGGATTAGAGCAGGGCAGGAGACAAAATATCCCCCCCAGGCTGGCTGCCACACCAGCTGCTCCGTGGGGCCGTGCCCACATCCTTTCTCCTGCTACTGCAGAGCCTGGGGTGATCCCTGAGCAGGGGACACAAGTGCTGTCCTGCTCCAGCTGCTGCCAGCCCTGTCTCCATGCCCCGCTGCAGGAGTGCAGCAGGTGAGTGCTGGACCTCCCATCAGAGAGGGGAGAACAAAAGTCCACTCTGATTTCTGGAGCTTTGGGGGAAATGTTTGACTTTGTCTCCAAATCCTCCCTCTGGGTCACTTGTTGTGCTGCCTTGCCAGGCCAGCAGGAGCCTGGGATGTGATGTGGGATCTGGGGACCTGTGTGGGAGGCCTGGCTTGAGGGGTTTTGTGCTCAGGGCTGTGCTGCGCTGGTGGCAGTGGGTGCTCAGTTTTCCTGGGGCTTCCCCCAGCCCCTCTTCCTGGTGTTACTGCCTGGTCTGGCTTCACAGCTCTACAGTTCTGCTGATAATGTCTTTCATTTTCAGCTGTAATATTAAAAACTGCCCTGATTTGGCTTCCTTTCAACTGCAATGCTTTGTGAGAAGGCAGGGAGAGGAGGCAGAAGCCGGGATTTGGGGAACAAAACCCCAACTGTCCCTCCCCATCCTTTCAGGTGCCTTCTGCAGGTGCAGGGGCTGAGCAAAATCTGTCTTGGGGCTTTGTGGTCGATGAGCAGCAAGGCACCAAATGCACAGCCTGTCTCTGCTGAGACATCCAGGAGCTGCTCTGCCAGCTCATTTGCAAAACATATCTGGTTCTGCTGCTGCAGAGCCGGGGGAAGTGGCCGTGGCTGCTCCTGCCCTGCTGCCCTGGCTCCTTGTGCCAGGGCACAGAGGGGTTGGGTGGGAGCCAGGTGGGGATCCAGGGCTGGCCTGGGAGTGCAGGGTCCTGTGGAAGGGCTGGCAGGTGCAGGTGGGGTGGCAGAGCTGTGCACAGGCCTGAGGTGGTGAGGAGGAGAGGATGGGTGCTGGAGCACCAGCCCCCGGCTGGGAGGCTGTTCCTGGGAGCTGGGAGTTAATTGAGTAATTAAAGCAGTGGGACCTGCCTGGTCTCTGCTTTGCAGCTCAGGAAGCAAAGATGGGGTTTGACTTCTTAAAACACCGAGCTGGGACTCAGAAAATTGGATTCAGTCCTGTGCTCTGCTCCTGGCTCAGTAGTTTTGGGGTTGGTTGTTAATCTTTGTGATGATCTTTATGCTGATCTTTATTCCCTGTATCTCTCTTGTTGATTTAGTCCCCACACTTCTGGGGCCAGAGGCGTCTCTGCCACATTTCAGGGCTTTGCCTTCACTGAAGAAATCAGTGAAAAAGAGGGAATGTTTCATTCTGAGGTGTCACAGAGAAGCTGCTGGGGGCAGCCCAAATCCAGCCCCAGCACGTGGGATTTGAGGTGAACCTGAGAAGCTGGGAGGATCCCCCTGGGAATAAATGTGGGATCTCTCTGCTGGGAGTCTGGAGTGCAGGACCCCTCTCTCTCCCAGTGCCAGGTGTCACACCTTGCTGCTCACCTGAGCCCTCCCGGGCTGCTGGGGCACAGGTGGAGGGAGCTGGTTCAGAGCTCCTGAGTGATGCTGGCCTTGCCCTGCCCCGGAGCAGCAGCTGGGAGGGAGATGGGAATGTCTGGGAATGGATGGGAATGGCTGGGAATAGCTGGGAATGGATGGGAATAGCTGGGAATGGATGGGAATGTCTGGGAATAGCAGGGCCCGGAGCGAGTGTCTGCCGGCAGATGGGCCCGGGGGTGGGAGAGGAACAGCGGGAGGGAAGCAGGGATGGGGGGAACGAGGTGCTTTGGCAGAGCTGTGAAACCAAGGAATCTTCACTGCTCACATTCCAACTGCTGTCACATGGACCCCGTGCTTCTGTCACCAGCTCTTTTCCATGGAGACTCCTCTGCCCCCAGCCCTGCTGGGCTCTGCTGCCTCCAGCCCGGGCTGGGAGGGGCGAGCGGAGCAGTGGGGCTCGGGCTGTTCCAAAGCCACAAATCCTGGCTGAGAACAGTCCTGAGGAGGAGCAGGATATATGATCCTGGCCTCCAGCACTGAGGGTTTGCAGTGTCAGGGTAACGATTCCAGGAAAAGCAGCCATGGACGGAGCATTCCAGGGGGAGGGAGCTGGGCGTGCTCCCTGGCCTGGTAGCTCCGAGCCTGGGCAGCTGAGAGTGGCTCTGGAGGAGCTGTGTGCGGGGTAAACTGAGGCAGTTCTGGCAGCGTGGGCAGGCTGGCCTGGCAGTGCTCAGAGCTCCAGCGCTGCCACCGCTGCTGCTGTCCTTGCCTGGCTCTGCCCAGTCCCCTCTGCTGCTCTGGGCTCTGCATTGTCACAAGGCTCTGCGCCGTCCCCAGTGCCAGCTCTGGGGGTTTGGTGGCAGGGCCGTGCCAGCTCTGCCTTTGGGGCAGCCTGTGCTCTCCTCCAGCGCCGCTGGCAGCTTGGCAGAGCTCCCTGGGCAGAGGCACCTGCTGGGGCTGCTGGCTCAGCCCCGTGCTCTGATCCCCTGATAAAGCAGCAACCTGGGCTGCTCAGCTGCATTCCGAGTGACAGCCGTGATCCTGAGTGCAGGGGACAGTTGCTTGGCTGGAAATGTCCCCTGGAACAGCGATAATGTTGTTGTTGTTATAAATAGGACCGAGGGGGTTTGTAACCTTCCTTAACCCCCACGTTCTGGGCAGATTGCAGCAGCCTGGCTGTGTTAGGGCTCACAGGCAGATCCAATCCATTCTCACTCAAATGTGCTGCCTGTTTGTGAGATTTTTTAGTATTATTATTATTATTATTATTTTTTCTTTGAGATGCTGCATCTTTAACAAGCCCTTGATAGATGAGAATTTGATGCTTGCAGTGACAAACAGGCTCTTCCTTCCTGCCCATATGCACCATCATGCTTTCAGTTTCCCCAGCGTTATTAGGGGAGGATATTGATTGGAAATCTGCTCGGGGACGCTGTAATTGTGTGTTAGAGATTTGGTGCTGGTTCGGAGGGCTGCAGTAATGCAAAAGGCTTGAGTGTTTCCGTGCAATCCAGAGGGGGAAGATTGCTGAGGACCTTGAGGTTTTGAAGGAGGAGGGGGGAGGGAGGGGGAGAGACTGAGAGAGAGACAGAGACAGAGAGACAGAGATACTGTGGTAGGAAGA
>VWYI01039940.1:66752-77678 GCA_013399455.1 Anthoscopus minutus | reverse complement strand
GGGTGGGCAGGGGGACAAGGAGCCTGGACAGCCAGACTCGCTCGGGGAACACTGACAAGACAAAACTTGGTGTATTTTTGGATTGTCTCCACGCCACAGGGCTCTGGTTGGGCTATAAATTATTAGTGCCAGTACAAAGCGCAGTTTATCTGCGGGCTCACATGGAGGCACCAATAACATTAATAATTTAAAAAAAATGTTAATAATTTAGAAATCTTTTTTTTTTAATTGCTTTTCAGCCCCCCTCCTCCACCCCCGTTCTCCCAGTGGCATTCATCCCACATTCTGAATTCAGTCTGTCTCCGTGCCTGGAACCTCCATCCGCCAGCGTCCCACTGTCAATCAATCTGATTTCCCAACTGTCAGAGTGCAGGATTGTAAATAACAGATCCTCGGGGGGGCTGGGCAGCAGGGAAGGGGCGCAGGGGAGGGGAACTGGGAGGAGGAGAAGGGGAGAGGAGAGGGGGTGTGTGCGGGGGTTGTTGCGGTCATTCAGGATCAATGCGGCTCCTGGAGCTGGCTGCACGCCAGCCTTCTAAATTACAGCCGCGGTGGCAATCAGGAGTGACCTGGGCTTTTCAGATAATTAATTTATAAACATTGGAAGGTTGCACGGTCTCCCTGGCTCGGCGAATTCTCAGGGCTGTTTCTGTGATCTGATGGTGTTTGGCTGCTCCTAGCACAGTTCAGAGTTGAGGGTTTGGTGTTTGTCCCCTGGGCTGGGGGACAGGGGCAGGAATGTGGCCAGAAATTCGGGCACTGCCATCCCCCTTCCT
The DNA here is from genome assembly GCA_013399455.1 of Anthoscopus minutus. Taxonomy (NCBI): domain Eukaryota; kingdom Metazoa; phylum Chordata; class Aves; order Passeriformes; family Paridae; genus Anthoscopus; species Anthoscopus minutus. The sequence goes on along the minus strand of VWYI01039940.1, from coordinate 76,902 downwards.
GCCAGCAGAATCAGCAGCTGTGGGAATGTTCCCAGCCCAGCACGGGGCTCCAGCCCTGAGCAGCACCAAAATCCTGCTGTGACTGATGGAGCTCAGGCTGGGCTGCGCACATCTCGGTGCCAGTAGGGATGGCTGGGACTTCCAGAAGTGAGGGAAAGGAGCCTGGCGGGAGAAAGGGAAGATAGGGAGATGGGAAATGTGGCACTGCCGGGGTTGTGCAATGCTCCTACAGCAATGTGGCTTTACAAACCAGCTGTGGGAAGAGGTGGCTGGAGGTGCTGCTGGATGTGAGGGCTTTGCAGGGTCCGTGTTCCAGGTGATCCTGCTCAGGGAGGCAGATGTGCCTCTGCTCCTGTCCCCAGCTGTGTTTGGTTTCCTTTGGCAGGGGGTGCTGTGAGGGAAGTTTCCTCTGCGGGGACGTTTCCTGTGCTCCTGTGTGGGGTGTGAGCTGTGTGCAGGGGGGTTTCACACAGACACCGGGGCTGAGGGACTCCTGATGCTTACCTGGGAGAGAGGAGCCCCTGGGAAAGCTTCGGTGTGCCTGGCACAGGTGTCCATGTCACTTCCCTGAGGCCAGGGCAGCGGCACGTGGGCTGTGCCTGTATCACCTGCCCCTGCCTGGGGCTCCCTGGCGTGTGCTGGAGGTGGCTCTGGCCTTGCCAGAACTTCCCAGGGCACTGTGTGGGCAGCCTGGCTGCACTGACCCCCCTGCAGGGGCTGCACAGGTGTCACTGCACAGGTGTCCCAGGTGGGATGACAGGTGCCAGCTCCTGCCGCGGTGCCAGGGCACTGCAGTGAATGCGGGGCGCGTTTCCTGCCAGCTGCCGCTGTCTCCTGGGCTAGGACTGGGAGGAGGCTCCTTCCCCTTCTGTGCCCCATTCTCAGCTGCTCCGGGGCCCAGCCCTGGCTGTGCCGGGCAGGTCCAGCCCTGCAGAGCCCCCGCCGGGGGCCCGGGGCAGAGAGAGCCCCGATAACCCCGGCGAGGGCGAGGGAACCCGACGGGATTGGGGCAGGTGCCAGCGCGGCTCCGCTCGGGACCGGCCGGGAGAGGGAGTTTGGGGAATGCCTCCCTCTCCTGCTGCTCCGCTCGTATCCATCCATCCCTCCTTCCATCCTTCCCTCCCTTTTTTTCCGCTCCCTCCCTCCGGCAGGAAGGCAATTAAACAGCAAATCCACCCCCTTGCCGGAGTTGCACAATTTCCTCCGCTGCCAAACTCCCTGGGCGGCGGGGGCGGATCGCGCCCGGAGCCGCTCGGCCGGGTGAGTGCCGGGGCCNGCTGCCTCTGTCCGTCCGTGTGTCCGTCCGTGTGTCCGTCTGTCCGAGCGGCGGCCGGGGGCTGTGGGCTCGGTGCCGGCAGCAGCAGCAGCCGCTCCTCATCCCTCCCTCCCCTCGCTGTCCCCAGATCTGCTCCGGGCGCGGCAGGAGGTGGCGGCGGCGGCGGCGGCGCGGACCCCGGGCGCGATGGAAGCGCACATCCCCTCGGCCAGCAACTCGTCCAGCCAGCGCAGGAAGCAGGGCCTCCCCCAGCACAGGGACAGCCACTTCCCTGACAGGTACCGCGGCCCCGGGGCGGGGTTTGGCCGGGGCTCGAGGGGTGGCACGGCCGCCGCGGGGTGTGGGAGGGGGGAGAGCGACGGGGACAGGCCTCGGGATGGGCTGGCAGGGACACGGCGGGAGCCACGGTCCCTGCACGTGTGCGGAAAGAGTCTGGAGGTGGCACTGGGGACGTGGTTTGGTGGTGACGGCGGCGGTGTCTGGCTGGACTTGGTGGTTTTAGAGGGCTTTTCCAACCTTTAGGATTGTGCAGGTCGTCGGGAGAAGGCAGCAGTGCCTGGGCAGAGCTGATTTGCCCGGGCAAGGTGTGACCGTGTCCTTTGGGGGTTGTGCAGGTGCTGGGGGTGCTCCTGCCATGCTTTGGAGCGGGGAATCTGTGCCTGTGCACATCTGCATCCATGTCCAGCCAGGCTGGAATGATCCCAAACCTGTGTTGGAGATGCCACTGTCACCTGTTCTTGGGTACAGAGCAAGTTAAGGTGTTCAAGTTTGCATTTTGGAACAATCCCAGGTAATGAGGGAGAAGAAACGCTCTGAGATGGAACAGAAAGAGAAGAAGTTTTCTTTGTTAAGGAAAAGAGCCTTGGCTTTCCTCTCCCACTGCTGGGAGTGCTGGAAAGCTGATATCCCCCCACCCCCAGGAAATTCTAGCTCATTTATCTTGCTCTGTGCCACGAGCCATTCCCTCTGCAATCAAGAACTTCAGAGGGAAATTAAATTAAAGCTGCGTGCGTTCCTGACAGAGATAGCAGCGACAGGAGGGGCGGTGGGAATGCAAAGGCTTTGGATATGGCGGGGTGAGCAGTGAAAAGCTCTGGTGTTTACACTTTGTCTTGGCTTTTGTGTCGGGGTGGGGACACAGCAGGCTGCATTCTCAGCTCTGTAGTGTGTGCATGGATGTGCTGAGTCCAGAGTTTCCCCCCATTTAGAGCCTTGGAGATCCCGTCTGGTTTTCCTCCTCTCCCAGCAACACCTTTGCGCTGTGGAGGGGCCGGGCAGCCTCTCTCCCACAGCGTGTACTTTGGCTAACCCAGCCCATAAATCCCGGCCCCTGAGCCGACCTGGGAGGAATGCAGGGATGCAGGAGCCTCCTGCAGCCGTTCTCAGAACGTTTCCCCAGCGCTGTGTGGGCTGGAGAGGAGCCAGGCCGGCCCCAGGGCTGCCTGGAAAAGCGTCCAGGGAAGGGTGGAGGCTGCTCAGGGGAGGTGCTCCCCGCAGGAGGGGCGGGCTGAGGATGAGGAGATGCAAATCAGACCCAGAGGGCTTCGTTTGTCACTGGCAGGCAGGTGCTGGGGACATGGAGCTGGGCTGGACCTGGAAGTGCTCCTTGGTTTGGGAAGAGGGGATGGAAGATGGTGGCTGGGTCAGGGGACAGGGACTGAAGGCCAGGAGGTGGCTCTTGCACCAAACCACTGCTTTTCCTCCTGGGTCAGTTCTCCAAATAGCTGGATTGGCAGGAGAGGGAAATCCTCACACAGGGACACAGCCTGGCTTGGATGCTGAGAGAAATCCCTGTGGGAGCTTGGGGCAGGCGTGCAGGAGTCCCCAGTGTCCCAGTTTCCCCTGCTGCAGGTGCAGTGGCTCTCATTTGGAAAGGAGGTTGTGTTCAACCTTTGGGAAGGTTCAGCTGCAAGAGCAGCAGAATGGGGTGTGTTGGTGGAGCAGGGGTTGGAATGAGGTGCTCTTTAAAGTCCTTTCCAACCCTACCCAGTCTGGGATCAGCTCACAGGATTTTTACTTCTCCCCAGAGGTCTGCAGCCCCCTGAGCACCACTGAGGGTCAGTGTGGGTCCCTCTGCTCCCTGCCAGAAGTGACCCGGCTGGAGCTGTCCTGTGCCAGCTGTTCCTCCAGAGGACCCCAGGTGGTTTTGGGAATGCCAGAGAAGCCATGGCTGTGTGTTGCAGAACAGTGAAGTTTTGTGGGTGGTAATTCCTCCCTTGCATTCCCTGTTAGCCTTGGGTTTGTACTGGGGGTAAATCAGAGCAGCCTCGTGCACCTTTATCCTGGAGAAACAGAAATTCCCACAGGTCCAGGTGGGCACTGGCAGGGGAGGAGGCAGTGGAGGAAGCTGCCTCTCATTCCCAGGCACATGTGGGTGGATTTCTGGCATCTCCTTTCCCAGGAGCAGGAGTAACAGCCGTGGTACAGGGGGTGAGAAGTGCTTGGCACAGTGTTCAAATTCCATTTCATCTTCCTCTGTGCAGCTCAGGTCTGCCCTCAGCTTTGTGAACAGGAATAATCAGTGACTTCAGCCCTTCTGTCTGGCAAAGCAAGAGGGGAAAACCCCCAGTGGTGACCCAGTTTTATTTGTCAGGGCAGTGCTGGTGTTTCTGCAAAGGCAGAGAGCGTGCCTGGCAGTGGGAACCAGTTCCCAGCTGTGAAGGGGCTGAGCAGAGGGACGCTTGGGAAGCTGGGTGTGCTCAGATATTTGTTATTAATTAATTAATGATTATATCTTTGCCAATCAGGAGCAGGCTGGGAGGTTTGGCTTTGTAGGGATGAGACACAAACACATGGATGTGGATTTTCTTGGGCCAACGTCCTGGCAGTGGCACAGTGGTCCCTTCATCTCTCGGAAGGAGTCAGTGAAACTGAGACATCTTGCCAAAAGCAGACTCAAGCCACAGTCTGGAGAATTCATTTGGTTTTGTGGTTTTGGTTTCCTAGATCCTTTGGAGATGGATTCAGCTTGGATGCTGGAGTGCCAGGGCCTGGTGGTCTGTTGGGAAGATGGTTGAGTTCAGTGTTATAAAAAGACTTGGAAGAGGCGAGGGTGCAGCTGAAAGGTGCCACTGTAACTACTCCAGCCTGGAGCTCTTCCCATCTCCAGGCTGCTGCCTCTCCTGCAGAGCTGGCAGGTGGCTGTACCCTGCAGAGCTGCTTAGATCCTGCTCCTTGGCTGCTGCCTCCAAGATTTGTTGGCAATGTTCTGCTGGGGTCCTTCAGCCTGGCATGTTCCTCCCCGAGGCGCTCATCCCTGCTTCTCTCTGTGTGGAGCCTGGGGAAGATTTCCTCTTGGGGGAAAATCCTTCATGCCCTGTGCACAGAAGGGGTTGGAGAGGAGCTGAGGCAGGGCTGGGTGAGCTACTGGGCAGTGTGCTCAGTGGGGTGGACTTGCCTGGCTCAGTTCTGTGCTGGGAATTGCTGGCAGTTGGTTTTTGTGCATGCAGTGTGGGCTCTGGGGAACGTGCCCCTCTCAGGGGAGAGGCAGAGGCAGGGCAGGTGCTGAGGCAGGTGTTGGTGCATGCACTCAGTGGCTCCGTGCTGCCTGAGCAGGAGCACAGCTCATGCCCCAGGATGTGGGGGAAGCAGCAGGAATGCCAAGGCACATGGAATGCTGCCAGCCCGAGGTGCCATCAGCACCCCCATGTCAGGTCCTGGGAGCCCAGCCCCTTGGCAGGAGCGAGCTGGGGGTGGGAGAGGCACCCAGTGCCTCCCCTGCAGGAGCTGACAGACACTGTGTGCCAGCCAGAGGCTTCCTCTGCTCAGAGAGGTGCCCAAAATACCCAGCCTGCATTTCTGGATCCCCTTCTTCCATCTGCTGCTGCCACGGTTTGTTCTTTCCCCCACCTCATTCCTCCCCCCTACTTGGGGGAGGTTTTCCTTTTCCCTGCTGGCTCCTTGGGCCCTCTCTGGGCACCATCTCTCTCCTGCTCTCACCCACCCCAGCCCTGTCCCCCTCTCCTCTCTGAAGGCTCTGATGTTCTGGTTTTTGCCCTGGCAGGATCCCTCCCTGGTTCCCATCTGGCTGAATGTTCTGCAGAGCAAAGGCCAAAGAGCTCCACCTGATTCGAGCAGTTTGGATTTTGAGGGGGCAGCACAAACCAGCCCCTCTCTGTGCTGCTGCCCTGGGAGGGCAGTGCCAGCACATGTTCTTTTCCTGCCTGGAAATCCCAAACCCCATTTTTAGCCAGGCCTTCGATTTTATTTATTCTCCCTTGCTGGCTGTGTCTGGGGATGGCAGAGCAGCGAGGAGCTCTGTGCCTCCTGCCTGTTACCTCGGGTTTAAAGTGTCTCTTCCCATCAAATGCAGAGCAGAAGAAAGCAGAGCTTTCATGCATTCTTTCCCCCTCCTCCCTCTTCTTCCATCCGTTCTAAATTTATTTCCATGCCTTGCCGGTTTCAATCTGCATTTCCTGACCCTCTCACATCTCCAGTCACAGCCTGTGCTCCGAGCCTTCCCCGAGAGCTGGGGCTGAGCCAGGGGGGAGCTCTGCTCCGGGCTGGGAGGATAGGATGGGGTTAAAGTGAAAGGCTTGGTTTTAACTGTATAATGTGTAACCCCATAATGACTTTAAATATTGATTATTTGAAGGCCATTAGTGCTTATTGTTAAAGAAAAGTCGATACTTTTTAAGCCTTGTGAACCATTTGTCTCCTGTTAAAGGACATATCAAATTTAGCAGCGTGCAGTGCAAATCCCCTAATACCCTGCTCACAAGCCTCCAGCTGGCATTGTAGGGGGGGAAAGGGAAAGGGGGCAGGGGGAGGAACGTGCAGCAACACAGAATTGCTCTCTTCGAGGTAAGAACAGGGCTTATCAGATGTAATTGCCGGCGGCTAAATTCACCTCCTCAGAGTAGGGAGGTGCAATTCTGACTCCTCCTCACTGTAATTCTGACTCGTGGAGGAAGAGGAGGAAGGAATTTAATGGGGGCTTCGAGGCTGACATGGACCTGGGAGAGGATGCAGGGATCAGTGTTTGGTGCGCACCTGTCTGAAAGCTCAGCAGCCTTTGTTAAGGTCTCGCTGGGGTTGCCAGTTCTTCTCCCAGCTGGCTGGAAAGTCTGGGAGGGCTGCCCAGCCCTGTGCCAGGGCACAGCCTGGTGCTGCTGCCTCCCTCCTGTGCCAGCTCCCGGTGCCAAGGATGGGACAGATGGGCTGGCAGGGAGCAGGGCAGGCTCTGACAGGTTCTGTGCCCGGCAGGTTGGCTCTGTGGGGTAGCACAGAGGCTCTGACCCTCGTGGCCATGCAGCTGAGCAGGAGCTGGGCAGCATCAGGCTCCCTGCAGGGAGGAAAATCCCCCCTTCCCTAATTATTTCTGAGCATACCTGCCTGTGTGCCAAGGTCTCTGCTGCTGGGACTGTGCTGAGGTGCAGTGAACCCCCCTATATTTGGCCATCTGGAGCCTTTTTTGGGCTGTTTTTGCCATCTGGCCTCCCTGCTCTGACCCCAGGGGTGTGGCAGTGCCAGCTGAGGGACCTGGGGCTGTTCCTGCCCTGCTGACCCCACGGGCAGCCTTGGGTGGGTGTTTGGGGGAGCCAGGGCTGTGAGGGGTGTCTGTGTCCTGCTGTGCCAGGCAGGCACGGTGACAGCATGTGGCAGGGTGTGTCCCTGCATTTCCTAAACCTGAGGGCTCATCCCCAGTGTGTGCTGGAGTGTGTGGGACTGATGTGTCCCGTCCAGCCTCTCTTCCAGCCACCTCCAGCTGCTTTCCAGGCTGCTGTGCTCGTGGGAGCCATGGCTTTGTCCCTGTGCTCCATCCCACTCCCCACCCAGGCCGAGGAAGGCAGGGAAGCTCTGAGGGAATGAGCTGCAGAGTCTGGAGCAGATGTGAATTCCTCAGGGATCAAAGTCATGCCCCGTAGCACAACATGAAAGCACAAAACCAGCCTGGGATGAGCACAGGGCTGCCACCAAAGGGAGAACCTCTCGTTTCCCTGCACCCAGCCCTGATCCCCGTCCCTCACTCAGCTTCCTGGGCACAGACTGGCATCAGTCCAGCAGCTGCTTTGTTCCTGAGCTCTCCAGGGGCAGCCCGGAGCTCTCGCAGGATCCCGTTCCCCGCACATCCCCGGGATGGGGGAGGAGGGCACGGCCACGCCACGGTTAAAAGCGACTTGATTTCCTAAATTGCTTCTTATAAAACGACCAGCACGTCTGCCAGCCTCGTCTCCCCATGATTACAGCTAATTACGATCGAGCGGACACCTCGGAGCCCCCGTCACGCCGCTTTAATTGTCCGTTTTTCATCCGCGGGGCCGGCCCGGGTGGCAGCAGCACTTGGCAGCCCCGCGACCGCGGCCCCGGCTAATTGCGAGGCCTCGGGGATTAGGGCAGGTGATTACACACTTCACGGTGTAATTACATCAGCATCGCTTGGCTGCTGCCCCGGCTCGGAGCCGAAGGTCGAGCGCGGCGTTACCTGAGATTAATTGGAGCTGCCAGCGGAGCGCGGCGCGGCGCACGGGCGGCATTAACATTTCAACAGCCCCCGATCGATCCGCGCCTCCAGACACCGCCGGCTCCGCAATTAGTTTAGAGGAGAGCCAGGGCAGCCGGGGAGGAGGGGAAGGAGAGCCGGGAGACGGCCACGGGGACGGGAGGCAGACGGGGAACTGGAGGTGGGGATGGGCAGGCGGGCACGGGAAAGAATTTTGGAGGGGAAGCGCAGCTGGGTCGGTGTTCTGTGGTGGCTGCACAGGATAAAGCTACACTGGGAAGGGCTCTCCTCACCCACTTCATGCCTATGGGCTGATCCATGCCCATGGGCTGGTCCGTGCCCATGAATTGATCCATACCCATGAATTGATCCCTGCCCATGAATTGATCCATGCCCATGGGCTGGTCCATGGATGGCTGGGATGCTCCTGTTGCTATCCCCCCGCTGCAGTGCCTCTGCACTTGCTGTGTTTGTTGCACCTTCTGCCTCCCTCTCCCTTGCCCTCCAGCCTCTCCCAGAGCAGATTTTTCCAGGGAGATACTGCAAAATGAAAATAAACGGCCCCACACTCAGCTCTGCCTCTGGATGCCCTGGTGAAGGTAATAATGTTGTAAGTGGCCATCAAAAGGAATTAAGAGACGTGCAGCCGGAAAGCAGATTTGCTTGCAGGCTCCCAGGGCAGATTTGACTAATGGAAGAGACCTTGGCTCTTATTCCCTTCCTGCTTTATTTTTTTTCTCTTTTTTTTCTGCCTTCCCTCTTGCTGCAAGTGTTCCCTTTCTCTTTTCCAGGCATTACCCCCTTCCCACCCCCCACTCCTGCCTTTCTCAGTTTCCCCAGCCCCTGGCATCTGCTCTACCCATTCTGCCTGGCTTCACCCACCCCTTCTCCAGCAGGATTCCTTCCCACTGATACCGTTGTCCTTCTTGCTCATGTCCCTCTCCTGTCTGTATTTTCCTCTGCCTTACTCCCAGCATTCCTTTCCAGAATTAAAGGGGTTCCCTTAGCCCAGCTAGGACAGGGGTTTTTTGCAAGGCAAGCCAGTGATGCTTTCAGATCTTCCCAAACCTACTCTGCAGCTCTGCAAACACTGAATTCCTTCTCAGGTGTGAGGTAGCTGAGGCAGAAACCCAAATGTGATGAGGGAACGGGCAGATGGAGCATTTTCAGCTCTCACCTTTAACCTGCCACGGGCAGGGAAAAAACCCCTTGGGACAGCCTGGCTGAAAGGTCACAGAAGAAAGGTGGGAAATGTGTGAGACCTGAGCAGTCCTGCCTGCTTTCTTCCCCTTTTGGTACTGCTGCTTGTGGTTTTTTCTCTCCACTGCAGAAGCTCAGCACGAGGGTGAAGAGGCAGAGAGCAGCCTCTGGGGCAGGATGCAGCTCATCTGCAGCCAAGATGTTCTTCCTGAGCCAGGGCCCTTTGGAGCCTCCAGGTTTTCACCACGGCTTTATTTTCTGATTGCTGCAGGGAGATTTCCCACCCACCGCCTCTGCTGTCGCCCCAGAACGCTCCCCACATCGCCCTGGGGCCCCACCTGAGACCTCCCTTCCTCGGGGTGCCCTCGGCGCTGTGCCAGACGCCAGGTGAGTGCCCAGGTGCTGCTCGTGGGCAGCCAGGGCAGGGCAGAGCTGCAGCCTGTGACAATCTGCCCCGCAGCCAGACAGCCCACACACATTTTCTGTGTCTCCCCACGGCTGCTGTGCCCACCCCACCCTGCTTCTGCAGCCGCGGCAGCCCTTGCTGTTAATCCCCACTTGCCTCCCTGGTCCTGTGTTCCGGGCACGCTGCCGTGGCACTGAGGGGTGGCTCTGGGACACAAAGGCAGCGCTCAGGTGCCCTTTTTCCCTCGGGGAGCTGGCCCTGAGGCACCAGGGGCGAGTGCTGAGATGAATAACCCTGGTGTTCTCCCCGTGCCAGGTTACGGATTCCTCCAGCCGGCACAGGCAGAGATGTTTGCGCGGCAGCAGGAGATGCTACGGAAGCAAAACCTGGCCAGGTGAGAGTGACAGGGGCTGGGTTTGTGCTGCTGGAGGGTGGTTTGGGCACAGGTGACACAGTGTCCCTGCGAGCCCTGAGGAAGGGCTGTGCAGGTGTGGAGCTGACACCTCGCTCCTGCCAGGCTCCAGAGCCCCCCACCAAAACTCCCTGTCCCTACGCAGGCTGGAGATGTCGGCCGAGCTCATCCGCCAGAAGGAGCTGGAGAACCTGCACCGGCAGAGGCTGCTGGCCGGAGACCCCCTGAGCCTGCACCCGGGGCTGCCCCCGGACCACCCCGCGCTGCGCAGCGTGCACGACGTCCCCGAGGGCCACGCGCTGCGCGACGAGCTGTCCCGGCGCAACGCCATGCTGGTGCTGCGGCACAACAACGCCCCGCTGCTGTCCCTCACCCCCGGCGGCCCCGGCACGGCCACCCCGCCCAAGGAGCAGC
>VWYI01039940.1:0-66658 GCA_013399455.1 Anthoscopus minutus | reverse complement strand
CCGCGCGGAGCCGCAGGGCCCCGGCGAGGCGCGCGAGCCGCAGGAGCCGCGCACCAGGGACGGAGCCCAGGACTGTAACGATGAGGAGATGAAGGACTCGGAGAGCGACGCCGAGGCCGGCGAGGACAAGGCCGAGGGGCTGAAGGCCGAGGGCGGCTCTGGAGCAGAGCTCAAGGAGTGCAAGGACAGCGTGGGCAAGGCGTGCGAGGGGGCCAAGGAGCTGAGCGAGGCGGCCGCGGCCCCCAGCGTCCCCTGCAGCTCCTCCAGCGCCGAGTCCCCCAGCCACTTGCTGGGGCCTGGCATTGGCAAGGCCGAGGTGAAATACCTCCCTCCTGCCTCCCTGCCCGCGCCCCAGCCGCTGCCCTTCGGATTCCCCTACACCATGAGCCCCTACTTCCATGCAGGTGAGGATCTGGCGGCGCTGCAAGAGGGGCCCTTTCCCCTGCTCGTTCCTCACTGCTTGTGGTTGCTTGGTCGGCTGCTTCTCCTTGTTTCAAAAGGAGGAATTTTTGCATGGGAAGCGGGGTCAGGCACTGGAAGGGCTGCCCAGGGAGGTGATGGTGCTCCTGTCATCATCCTCGGAGGTGTGCAGGGAAGGGTGGATGTGGCACTCAGTGCTCTGGTGACAAGGTGGGCTTTGGTCAGAGATTCATGACCTTGGAGGGCTTTTCTGACCTGGTTCCCACAGGCCCCCATTCCAGGGCAGGGGCAGCTGGGCTCCTTGCTTGGCCTGTGGTGCATTTCCAGTGTCACAGGCACTGGGAGAGCTGGATGGGACAGAGAGGCTACTGCCAGCTCTGTTCTCCCTGCAGGGGCAGGGGGTACTGGTGGCACAAATGGGGTCTCAAACCCAGGAAGGCCGGCCAGCCCAGCGAAGAACCCAGACCTGCCCCAGCTAATTACCTGCTGGAGCAATTAGCAGGAGGCAGGCAGAAGGGAGACGGGGGGCTGTGCTGTGCTGCTCTCCACGCAAGGAGCTGCCTGTGAGTACGCCTGCCCATCCCTCATTAGAGCTGCCTCCCAGCCAGGAAGGAGGAAGCGATTTTTCAGCGACAGGCAGGTGGCCAGGGTGATAAATATTCCTGCTGCCTTGGGCTGCCGAGGCTTCCTCGCAGGAGCCTTTTCCTCCTGGCCATTAAAGAGGGATGGGCTCAGCTCCGTGGAGCTCGTGGCTTGTGAGAGGCTCTGCAGGGAGGCCTGGGCTGGGGCTGGCTCCCCTCCCTCCCCCAGCAGTGTGGGAGTTGCTGTAATAGCCCATTTATTATTATCACTTCGGATTTATATCACCAGCACATCCCCAGGCCCCGGCACAGCTCCAGGCTGGGTTTCCCTGCCTGCCTCTCCTGGGCTGTGCCAGGGCTGGAGGTCTTTTCCTGAGGGCTCTTTGGCTTCTGGCTGATTTCACGCCGTGCTGGGGCTGCTCTCCCTGAGGGTTTGGGCCCTGCTGTGCTGCTCCAGAGCAAATTCTCCCACCTGCAAAGCCTTGGGAGGACAGGGAGTCATGTAGGATGCAGCAGCAGGGGTGAGGTGGAGGTTCAGCAGCTGTGAAAGAGTGAGGGTTGTATTGATCCAAGGGCTGCAGCCATCCTGAGTGAAAAATGTGTTCAGGGGCTCTGGGGGAACACAAAGCACCCAAGGGCAGGCAGGCAGGCAGGTAGAGCTGCACCTACCTCTCCCCCCGTGCCAGATAATTCCTGCACCCCCTTTTTGCACAGGGACTGCTCCCTCAGGAGGGATGGCAGCTTGTACCCTGCCCTGGAGACTGCAGGTACAGAAGAACCACCCAGCCAAGGCAGGGGACCAAGACGAAGAGCTGGAGGGAGGAAAGGGGAGAAGCATGCAGCTGAGAAGGATGAGTCTGGGGCAGATCTGTGCTCTAGGGGCACAGTGGGCTGCTCTGGGGGCACAGGGAGCTGCTCTGGGGGCACAGGGAGCTGCTCTGTCCCTGCTGCTCATGGATGAGACAGCCAGGCCGGGTCGATTCCCTGAGCTGCCTTCTGGGGCTGTGGCTCGATGAGCTCATCTTCTCAAGGCTTCAGCAGCCTCCTCCTCCCACAGCCCGTCCTTTGGAGAAGGTGAAGGATGGAGTGTGCAGGAGGCTAAAATCCTTCTATTGATTGCAGTCTGGAGAGCAATTAACGCCAGCCTTGTGCTGCTGCTGACCCCAGCCCTCACTGGGGCACGGCAGGGTGAGGGTTTGGGGGAGAGGAACAGGGCTGGGGAAGGGGCTGGGAGCAAAACTGATTGAACTCAGAGGTGGGCTGGCTGCTAGGGGCTGGCATTGTGTCCCCAGCTGTGGCACTGTGATGTGAGCTGTCCCCTGTGGTGCCAGGAGCGCAGAGTGTGCCCTGCCTGTGCTGCAGAGCTGCTCCTGGAGCTGCCTTCCCTCGCTGGCAGGGCTGGGGCTTTGCTCTCCATGGCCCCTCCAGCCTCTGGCTCCTCTTTCTGGAGCAGCTGCATGTCAGGAGGAGGGAGGGGAATTACAGATGGGCTGTGCTGGGGACACCTGTCCTGGGACTATGGATTGCATTTAGCCCTGGCAGGCTGGGCCCCAGCTGGTGGGACACTCCCATACCCATTGGCAGCCCTAGGACCATCACTGGTCAGGCAGAGCAGAGCAGGCCTGGCAGGGAATGGCTGCTGCTCCAGGCCTGGCAGGGAATGGCTGCTGCCCCAGGCCTGGCAAGGAATGTCTGCTGCCCTTGGTGACTCGGGACAGGCCTGGCAGGGAATGGCTGCTGCCCTCCTGGCTCAGGGCAAGCCTGGCAGGGAATGGCTGCTGCCCTTGGTGACTCGGGACAGGCCTGGCAGGGAATGGCTGCTGCCCTGGGCTCGCAGCCGCTGCTGGGATTGAAGGTGCAGCCCCTGCAGCCTCTGGGTGCCAGGGCCAGAGCCAGGGCAGGGGCCAGGGCCAGGGCTTGTTCCTGCCAGGGAGGCACAGGAGGAAGGGCAGGAGCCCCTGTGCTCCAGGAGCTCAGAGCTGGCAGTGCTGGGGGCTGGTGCTGGGCTCCGGGCAAGGGACGTGCACGCCGAGGGAAGGGGCTGTGCTCAGCTCCAGAGAGCCCTGCCAGGGCCATTCCTGAGGGATGGCAGGGGAGCAGAGGGGCCTGGGCACCAACCCTGCCTGAAGGTGCCCAGGATGGAGCTGGGAAAGGTCGGGTGAGTGTCCTGAGGGGTCTGGGCTGGAGCGAAGCACAGGCAGGGGGGCCACAGCCATGTGAGGAGAGAGGAGCAGCCCTGTCCCCTCCCCAGGGATGGGCAGAGCTGGCACAGGCAGCAGCCAGCACAGAGCCCAGGAGGGGTTGGGTTGGAGGCACCACTTGAGCTTCTCTGGTCCAACGCCTGCTCCAGGATCTCCTGAGAGCCAAATCTGGGTTGTGGAGAGCATTGGAGAGCTCCAGGCAGGACTTGCTGGCTCTGGGGCTCCTGTGTTTGCTCTGGCTGTGACATGGATCACCCTGAGCTCTGGGGTGCTCCTCTCCCAGCTCTGGGAGCTGACTGGGGCTGTGGATGTGCCCTGCCCAAACCGAGGGGGTGCAGCTGCAGGGACAGCAAGGGAGAAGGGGACTGGAAAAACTGGGAGGGGAAATGTGTGAAAGTGGTTCCAGAGCCTGCTCCCTGTGCAGGCTCTGCTGCTTCAGAGCATCTCATTGGCACGAAAACTTCCTGTGCAGATCCCGAGCTTTTCCTGCTCCCTGGCTGTGCTGGAGGCTTGTAGGGCCCTGCTGTGGTTCTGCTCTTTCCCTGCTCCTTCCCTCAGCCCTGGGGTATTCCCCAGGGAATTGGCTGCTCCCTGGCCTCTTGGCCTATGCTCCCCACCATGGTTTTGCTTTATCCATTTTTCTCTTGCCATTCCATGTGGCAGTGCTGTCCCAGCTGCTGTGGGCAGGAGCAAGGGGTTAAATCCATCAAATGCACCAGGGAGAAGCCCCAAGCCCACAGGACAAGTAATTTTGTCATGACAGGCTCCTGGCAGAAATATTTTTCTCCTGGCAATTCTGTTCTCCTTGCCCTGAGCAGAACAGCTCACACCCCTCATAAACTCTCCCTGTCTGAGAATCCTGGATGTTCTTATCCCTGTAAATGTCCTTGTGCTCTCATGGTCCAAACCCCCCACAGCAGTGAATTCCAGGGTTAATTCTGGCTTTTCCCCCACCCCAAAGAGGTGCTTTGTGGGATTTGGTTTGTTCTGTGTCCTCCCTTTGTCCCCACAGCAGGTCTGAGTTCCCTGAAGTGTTCCTCTCTCCATTTCCATTCCCTGCGCCTCTCTCGCTCCTCCCTGGCTCTCTTGGGATTTCTCAGTGCTCTGTTGGGCTGGGCTGCTGTGGGGCTGAGGGCTCCCCCGTCCCCTGGGGGCTCCCCCATCTTCAGGGGCTCCCCCAAACCCTGGGAGCTCTCCCATTCCCAGGGGCTCCCCCATTCCCAGGGGCTCCGTGTGGCACTGCCAGCCCCGGCCCGGCTGCAGGAGGAGCCCTTGGAAGGGGCAGGGGCTCCCCAGCGATTCCCGTTGTCATTCCGAGCACGTTCTGGGAGCGGGGCTGGGAGAGGAGCCCACAGGGCAGGCAGAGTTTCCCACTCTGCTGTGTGTGGAGAAACTCCTGCAGGCTTTGCTGCTCTCCCCTCTCCTCCCCCTGCTTCCCCCCGCAGCTGAAGAACATTAAACACATGAAACGCATTAGCTCAGATTTTTCCTTCCCCCAGCCGGGGACCTCCAGGAGGAAGAGGCCTATGAATTGACCCTGCCCAGCTCTTTAATTGACAGGTCATTAAAGATGAATGTGTGGCTAGAGAAAAATATTCAGATTGCAGGCTGGTTGTTGTCCGTGTGGGATTTTAATGATTTATGTTCCTTTCTCCTCCCCTCCTTCCCCCCTCTCCCGGCTCCAAACAATCCAGGCACCATGGGAGGTCTGTTTCTGGATGGGGAGGAGAGCCCGGCGCTGGAAGACATCAGCAAATGGACAGTGGAGGATGTTTGCAGCTTCGTGTCCAACTTGTCTGGCTGCACTGAGTACACTCAGGTAAATCCCCAGGTTCCTCCTGGGCTGCTGAACTTGCTGCCAGCCAAGGTGTGGGATGAAGTCTTGGGTAGAAACAGGAGGGAGCTCAGCAGGAGAGGGGGTGGGATTAGGACCTGAGCTCAGGTAGAATATGCTTTGTTAAAACCATGTGGAAAAGCAGCCTGGCTCTGGAGCTGTGCCTGGGAGAGGGGGACTGAGGGGCAGGAATGTTTGTCCTGGAGATGGGGAACAGGGAGCCTTCCCCAAGGGCAGTGACAGGGATTTGGGATGTGTTTGGGAGGGGATGAGGGCGAGAGGAGGGTCAGGTTGTGACTGGTGACAGGGAGGGACAGGAGCCTGGATAAAGGGAGATGCATGGTGGATGTTTATGGGATGTCTGTGTGTGTAGAGGGGAGCTCAGGAGCTGGGTTTGGTGAGGATGAGGATGGTCCAGGACACGTGCGAGCTGATGAGAGCTTAGTAAAAAGGCTCTAAACCCAAAATCCCAGCTCCTCCCGTTCCCAGTTACCCCCACCCCAGTGGTCCTGCAGTGTCTGTGTTCTCGGCTGGGGAATGACCACTGGGATTGCCTGGATTGTGCAGGAATCTTCAGCACAACCCCCTGGCATCAGCATCACCCATTCCCACCTTCCTTCCACACCATCCCTGTGCTCTAGGGACCAGCAGTGGCACTGAGCTGCTCTCTTCCCCATGCATCCCAGGCAGTTCCAGGGTGCTGGAGCTGCTGCAGGCAGCCCCTGGCGTGGCCTGGCCCTGCTCAGTTGTGTGGGACTCCCAGGCTGTAGGGGATGAGGGGTTCAGGCCCTACCTGGGAGCTTTTAACGGGGTTTTTTACTGAGTGAAAACGCCAGAGCTCCGAGGCTCTGCCTGCTCCCTGCTCCAGGCCCACAACTGGGGAAGTCTGGCACTGCTCAGCTCCCTGCTCCTGCCAGGAGAGGCCTGCAAGCTTCCCTGGAATGCTGGGGTTCCAGAACCAGGAGCTTCCCTGGAAAGCTGGGGTTCCAGAACCAGGAGCCTCCCTGGAATGCCGGGGTTCCAGAACCGGGAGCTTCCCTGCAGTGCTGGGGTTCCAGAACCCCAGCCCAGGCAAACCAGGGAACTTCAGTACAACTAAAAGCTGCCCTGGCCTGGCTGGGATTCAGCTTTGTCGGTGCTCTAGAGCTGGGGGATGCCCCAGGGGATGCTTTTGCCAAGTTCAGGCTTTTTGTGGAGTGTTTCAGGGAGGGCTTTGGCTCCTGGCCGTGCTGCTGCAGAGCAGGGAGGAGGAGTGGGTGCAGTGAGATGTGCTGGGCCCAAGGGCAGCAGCTGGTGCTGGCTCCAGGCTGTGGGTACAGGCCTGGGAACACCCCTGGTGGATAAACACTGATTATTGTATGAAATAGGGGCTGAGGGGTTTTGAGTTGCCTTTTCCACGGTGCCCTGCTGTGGCTCAGGTGGCTCAGGTGTGTCACTGGGCCTGGCCCTGCGTGTGTCCCCTCAGGTATTCCGAGAGCAGGCCATCGACGGGGAGACCCTGCCCCTCCTGACAGAAGAGCACTTACTGAACAACATGGGGCTCAAGCTGGGGCCTGCCCTGAAGATCAGGTCACAGGTAAGAAAATCTCCTCTCTCAGAACAGGTGACACCATTGGAAGCTGCCCCCGGGGCTGTCCAGAAACGTGATTGATAGAATATTATTTATAAAGCAATAATTTAGTTGCAATTGTGTTTCAAGAATGCTTGATCTGTCCTTGAAAATGTTCCACAGCCTCACCTGAAACCTGTCACAGCTGCTTCAGGGAGAAACCAGGACAGAATTCAGTGCCCAGGGGCAGAAATAAATAGTCCAGGCTTGAGTGGTGGGAGGGAATAAGAGGGAAGCAGTGGGAAGCTCTTAAAGTGGGCTGGTTCCTGCCACAGCAGTTCCACTCCTCTTCCCCTCAGTGGGACTCAAACCCAGAACATCTCTGCTGGATTCTTTCCCCACTGAGTGCTCAGAATCTCTCTCCTGATGGGTGAAGCAGCCAGGCCGTGCTGTGTCCCCTCAGGAATTGTGTCCTGGGAGGGGCAGAGGCTCTCACTGCACCGCCCCGGGCCCAGGGGCAGCCCCAGCTCTGGCACAGGACCCCAGACCCACGCTGCTTGTGCAGTGCTGGAACAATAACAGAGAGTTTACTGCTTTCCCTGCAGCCCTCCCTGTTTATGAGGGGGCTCATAAAAAGGTTCTGTGGGCAATTGTTCCCCGTGGGTCAATTCAGGAGGAAATAAAACTCTTATGTACCTTAAAAAACAAGAGAGCCCTGAACAGCTCAGAGATGGGGCTTGGGGTGGGGGGGAATGCGAGATAGGGATTGGAACTCGAAAAATGCCTTCAATTTAATCAGGAGTGTTTAAAGTTCATAACAAGGCAGGGTGGGGGTTGGCTGGGGGGGGAGCAGAGCCCTGATGCTGCTCCCTGAATAATGTCCCACTTGTCTGGGCCCAGCAGCAGCCCCTGGTTTTGTTTAAGCTCAAATGGGAAGCAGCTGTGGAGGTGCTGGGAGGCTGTGGGGCCTTTGGCCCGTGCTGGGAGGCAGGAGCTGCTTGCAGGAGAGGGCTTCAGGCTCCCTCCAGCAGGACTTTTATTCTCCCTCCCTGCCTTGGCCTTTTTAAGAGCAATTCCTGCTGCTGCAAAGTGGACAGGCAGTGCTGTGCCCCCAGCACAGGGAGAGCAGAGTCCTGTGGAAGTGCCCATGGATCAAAGGGGCAGGAGTGAGCTGGGCTGGCCCTGGGGGCTCCAGCAGTGCCCAGCAAAACAGGAGCAGGACTGAAGGACAAAATCCTTGAGAAAATGAGAGCAGGAACCCCTGGCCTGGTTTTCAGGTGCATTGGGAATGGGATCGCTTCATTCCAGTGACGTTCCATGGAACAGTTTGGGTTGGAGGGGACCTTAGAGCCCCTCCAGTGCCCCCCTGCCATGGGCAGGGACCCTTTCCACCATCCCAGGGTGCTCCAAGCTGTGTCCAGGCCAGCTTTGAACACATCCAGGGATGAGGGCTTGTCTGGAGAGCCTCTTCTGCCAGCAATTCTTGGGATTCTGCACCAACCCACGCTGTTCCCGGGGCATTCTCCTGCCTTCATCCATCCCACAGCTGATTTTTTTTTTCCCCCCCCCCATTTTTCCACAGGTGGCCAAGAGGCTGGGCCGGGTGCTGTGCATGGCCGGGTTCCCGGTGGCGCTGCCGCTGCAGCCGCCGGGGCTGCGGCCCCCGGAGCGGGAGGTGGCCCCGGGCGAGCTCCGCCCGGCCTCCACGGGCAGCGTGGCCTCGCCCTTCGGCAGCGCCGTCCCCGCCAGCCGCGGCTCCCCCAAGCAGGAGAACGGGAACCCTTCCCTGCTCAGCGACACCACCAAACCCCCGTCCTAACTGCGGCTGCACTCCCGGGATCCAGGGAACGCCAGGGAAGGGCGGAGCAGCCTCCCCGCAGCAGCACCCATGCGAGGAAGGGAGGCTTTTTTTCTTTATTTTTTTGGTTTGGATGCATTTGCTTTTTTTTTTTTTTTTTTTTAAATTTGGGGAAAATAGAAATTAAAAAAAAGAACCACGGAGATTTCTGAACTGTCAAACGGAAAGTTAAAGGGAAGGAAGATTATCCAAAGATGATGTCGTGGGACGACGCCAAGGGAAGAGAAGGATGCTGGAGGATGGAGGCAGCATTCCCATTCTCTTCCACAGTCCTCAGTGGAGCTGGAGCCCTGCACAGGGAAGAATGGACTGGCTGCTCTTGGCCTTCAGGAACTCCGAGGTGTGACTCCACAGGGAAGGGAAGGGAATGGAAGGGGCTCTGCTCCTCCCACCGGTACTTGGAGCAAAAAAACCCATCCACACCCACCCCAGCCACCTTCCCCGAGCTCTCCTCCTCCCTGGAAACTGGGCTCAGTTCCTCATTCAGGTGTTCTATGCATCTCTAGCAACTTTGAAAACAATACCAAAGACAGACAAAAAGGATAAAAAGACAAAAAAAAAAAAAAAAAAAAAAGGCAAGTTCCCGTCCATGTTTACTTTGTGCAGATGGTACAGAGCCAGCCCGGCCTGGCACAGGGGCCTGGCAGCCCCAGGACAGGGGCTGTCCCTGGGCCCAGAGCAGCAGCAGGGATGCTCTGGGGGAGGAGGGGTCCCAGCCAGGGCTGCCCCGGGTGCTTTTTGGCAGCCTTGTTACAGAGGTGATGTTGGTGTGTGTTGCACATTCTGGCCTGCTGGAGCACGAGCCCTGCGAGCAGGGGAGGGCTCAGGCTGACAACAATGGGCAGAGTTTTTACTACTGTGAATGAGCTGGGAACTCCTGGGGGTGACCTCCTGTGACTTGTACAGTTGTGAACAACAATCACATGTGGTACTTTTCTCTCTCTCTCTGTCCCCCATCCCCCTTTTTTTTTGGGGTTTGTTTTTTGTTTAAACGTTGCACGTGCTGCCGTTTTTCTTACAGAATAGCTTTGGTGGTACTTTAGCTTCTTTATATTGTAAAAAAAGGAAAAAAAATCATTATCCATCACATCACGATAAAAATGCTTTCCAGCAATCAATTTAAATAAAAAAGAAAAACAATTTACAAATGGTACCTGGCTTTACCCAAGCAGTCTCTGTCCTTCCTTTCCTGGGTGCCCACCTGGGCCAGGTGCCTCCCCACAGGTGCAGCAGAGCTGCCACATTCCTGCCTGGAATCCAATCCCAGGCTTTGTTCCCAGCTGGCAGAAGGCAGAGGGAATTCCTTTCTCTTTGGGAAGAACAGGTAAGTTAAAATACTCTACCAAGTTACAATCTTTAGTTAAGGTGGTGCAGTTCTCACCTGGGCACTGTTTCCTATGTGATCGATTTTGCCTTTCCTTATTCCTTCATAGCCAACCCAAGAAACTTGAATTTCAAGTTTCCTTCTGCAGCACTCTTAGAGCCAGCATGAACTGATGAAGGCTTCCATGGAAGCTAAAAAGCTCTGGAAGAGTCTGTGTAGTCCTTGAGGCCTTCTGGGCACCAGGGAGGGTTTGGTGGGGGCCCCAGAGCTAAATCTGGGGTGGGTGGTGTGGAACAGAGAGGACAAAAACCTCATCCTTCCCTTGCTCAGCTCACTTAGCAGGGGCTGGGAGTGAACTCTGTGCTATTGAAAGCAGCAGATTTTAATGAGGGGCTCTTGTTCCCTCTGCTGAGCACTTTTTGCTGGCCTTGACTTGGCCACGGTTTTATTGGTACCACAAACAGAACTGGTAGAAAAAGCTGGAGAAGTCCAGGTTGAGCTGAAAAGTCCAAGTTGTGTCACGGAGCAGGCCCTGGGTGGCACCTGGGGCTGGTCCCACCTCTGTTCCTGGCTCTGCCAGCAGCTCCAGGTGCTGCAGCTGGGAGGGCTCAGGCTGGAGAAGAGCTGGAGCTGCTCAGTCCTCATCAGAAAACTCCAGGTCCTGCACGACGTCGTCCCCTCCCTGTGCCAGCTGCTCCAGGTCGGAGCGGGACAGCCCCCGGGGGCAGCTCCTCCTCTCCCGGGAATCCCGGGCTCCTTCCCTGCCCTCCTCTGCTGGGGGAAAGGGAGAGGTGTCAGCAATCCTGCCTGCCTGCAGGGGAGCCCTCGGCGCTAATTAATGCCAGGCACTCATTAATTCCTCCCCCTGCAGGGGCTGGGGGAGGCACGGGAGCCCAGACTGCCCCACCTGAGGCTGGAACACCTCGGGAAATGTGGGAAATGCCTGGGACACCCGGCAGTGCTTCCAGCAGGGGCTGGGCACACATTTCCCACTGCAGAGAGCCCAGCAGGCCTTGGGCAGCTCCCAGCAAGGAAAGGGTTACCCCAGGCAGGGCTCAGGAGAGGTGAAGGGGCCCTGAGGGAGCCCCAGGAGCTCTGGGTGCTGCAGGCACCTTAACCTTTTGCTCTCTGCACCTCAGAGCTGCCAGCTCCCCCCAGGCTGCCCCTCCTGCCACCCTCCCAAGACAGAAAAGCCCCAGGGCCCCAGTGCTGCCAGGAATTCCCCACTCACCCTCTGACTCGCTGTCCTCTTCCAGTTCTTCCTCCTCCTCTTCCTCCACTTCATAATTCCCTTCTTCATCATCATCCTCCTCCCCAAACTCCTTGCTGCTGGCCTCTGAGCTGGCATCTGAGGCCAGCTTGGCTCTGCCTTGCCCTGGAAGGGTTTGCAGGGTGTGAGTGGAACAGGAACAGCAGCACACGTGAGGGGCACAGAGCTCAGGAGTGCCAGGCACACTGAAAGGGAGATTTCTCCACATTCCCCACAAATATTCCCTCCAAAAGCCACCTCCCTCTGCTGCAGAGGCTCAGCACCTCTTCCTGAGCCATTCCTAATTCCCAGCTTTCCCTTTCTGCCAGAAACCCAGCTGGGAAACACAGGAGTGCAGGTACCTCCCCAGCTCCTGGTTCTTCCCTGCTCAGAGATTCCCAGTCTGGATTCTCTCCCTCTTCAGCCCTTGCAGAGACCCTAGCCAGGGATTTTTTCTTGCCTGACAAACATTTGCCATTCCAGGGGAAAGCTCATGCTGATGTGATGGAATTCCCTGCATCCAGCACCTTTCCTACTGCCCTGGGAAGGCTCTGGGGGTGTGATCCTGCTGCAATTCCCACACCAGGAGCTGGATTCTCCCTTGCACCCACAGCACAGAGAAGGGGCTGCAGATTCCCTTCCCTTCCTGCTGCACACACCCAGGACATCCCCAGCATTCCAAGTGCCAGCAGGAACACCCAGATTTATCCCCAAACTCCGGGGAACTTCCCAGGCAGGCTGCACAATTTACTGCAGCCCTCTCGTGGCCACAGCCCAGGTGGCATCACCACCTGCTCTCCAGGGTTTCTTGGCTTGTTGGCAACGCTTGGAAGAGCAGCCAGGATAAAATAAATAAATCAGAAGTGCAGCAAGGACAGGATCAAAGAGCCCTGTGCTGGTGGCAGCCCCTGCCACGCACAGAACAAAAGGAAGGTGCCATGGGGAGGAGAGAGTGGGCACACCCAGGAGGAGAAACACAGGGCTGAGGCTTTAAAAGGAGCTGGACTGGTGGGGAGAGGAAGATAAAAGCATCCCAAACACCTCCAGTGCCACTTCATCCTGTGCTCTCCCTCCTTACCAGGGAATCTTTTCAGCCCCACATGGCCGGCATGAAACCCCCTTAGGACAGGGCCAAACTGACCCCCAGCACATGGAATTGTGGGCAAGGAAAATGGGATTGTGGACAAGGAAAAGGGGATTGTGAACAAGGAGAAGGGGATTGTGAACAAGGAGAAGGGGATTGTGGACAAGGAAAAGGGGATTGTGAACAAGGAGAAGGGGATTGTGAACAAGGAGAAGGGGATTGTGGACAAGGAAAAGGGGATTGTGAACAAGCTCAGCCCCAGCCCTGTACCTTTCACAGAGAATCCACCATTCTCCTCCTCAGAGTCACTGTCCAGCTCGAAGAGATCCTTGAATTCCTTCTTATCCTCCTCCTTTCTCTCATCCGGCTTCCTGCGCTTGATTTCTGGGAAGTTCAAGTCTTCAAGCTGGAAGGAAAACGAATCCAGCAGTAAGAACAGCCCTTATTTGTGCTTTTAAATGTCAAAGGCAGTGTTTAAAGGCAGGAACTTGGCTTTGCCCAGAGCAGCTGGGTCTGTCTGCTGCCAGGCACAGATTTGTGAGGGTCCCAGGGGTGAGTGAGACACAGAGCTCTGCTGCTGCATCGATCTGCCCCTCATAAACTACTTCAGCTAATGGAACATCCACTGCTGGCACCTCAGCAGGGATAAGGATGCAGGATCTCTCCAGGAGAGGCTCTGGGGGAGCTCTGCAGGGACAGCCATGGCTGTGCTGGGCACCTGTGCAGCAGCAGCTCCTGGTTTTGGGTGCAGATTCCAGGATTTCAGGTGCTGAGGATGCTCAGGGTCTGCCTGCATCCCCTGCCCTGATGGAGATCAATGGGCCAAGAGCCCCAGGAGCAGGCAGCCAATATCAATGCCATTAAGTCCTCTCAATTGACACCACCTCAGTGCTCTTTACACCTCTCCGGAGGGGGATTAGGGGGAGGATTTACTTGCAAGGGCTCAGGCCAGCAGGGCAAAGATAATCAGAATGCAAATGAAATCCCAAGTGCTCTCTGAGCATCAGCTGCCCCTGCCCTGCCTGGCTGCACACCCCTCCAGGGAGGCACTCAGGCATTAGCACACATTAGGGCTTGCTTGGCAACACTCAGCCCCAGGGTCAGCACTCAGCTCCCCTCCCTGCCACCCCTCAGACCACCCCAAAACTGCCCAGTGTGAGCACAGCCCTCCTCCCCAGGGGAGCAGCAGCCAGAACAGGCTGTGTGCAAAAGCAGACACGGATGGGGCTGAGGAGCAGGGGGATGGAGCTGGGCATTTGCTCCCACAGCCAATTCCAGCAATTTCTCCCAGCCTGTTCCAGGGTTATGGTCCCCAGCTGGGCCATTCTGATCCTGGAGCTGAGCACTTCCCAGCAATCACCTGCAGCACCGGGATGGGCAGGCAGGAGCTGGGCAGGGAAGGGCAGAGGGGGAACAAATCACCCAGCACCATTTGCAGGGGCCTCGTGTGAAATGCAAATCCTCCCTCCTGCTCTTTCTGCCCCAGTGGGAGCCTCTGCTCCCCCCAGCCCTGCTGGGAAGGTGTGGGAGGGGAGCAGCACGGGGCTGCCTTTAACAATCAGCCCAGAGGTGCCAGGGAAGAGATCTGAGCAGCAAAATGCAGCAGGGGCAGTGATCAGAGGCACTGCCAAGCTGCTGCCCTCAGCTGACCCCATGGCTGGCACCCATCCCAGGCTGGTTACAGGATCCCAGAATGGTCTGGGTAGGAAAGGACCCCAAATCTCCTCCAGTTCCATGGGCAGAGACACCTTCCACTGCTCAGAGCCTCATCCAGCCCGGCCTTGGACACTTCCAGGGATGGGGCAGCCACAGCCTGGGGGTGCTGAGAGCGTTGGAAGCATTTTCCATCATTCCCATCATTTCTGGGGGACAAGGCAGGCTCCTGTCCTGGCAGCAGGGGGCTGGCAGGGATTCTGCACTCCCAGTGCCCAGGAACAATCCCCATTTCCAAAGGAACTTCTGGGTGACATCAGCACAACCTGAGCACATCAACCTGGTGCTGGTGGAACTGTGCCACCTCCACCCTTATGAAACCCCACAGGACCCTCAGGGTGGGCACCTCAAACCCCAAACTTGCTGTGGAGCGACACCAAAGGACTGGGATTTGCACTGACACAGCCCACAGCCTCTGTGTTCACCACACACAAGCACTAATTAGGCTAATTTGGGGGCCAGCCTTTTAATCCCCAGCCAGAGGGTCCCTATCTGCTGGGTCTCACCAAGCTGCTTAGTCCCCATCCCATTAAAAACCATTGGGAAGAGCAAATGGAACGGGCAGGAAGGGTCAGAGCTGTTGTGTTAAGCAAGCTGCAGCTCCCAGCCAAGCTGGCTTTCTTTTTTTTCCCCTGTTATTACCTTTTTTCCCCCCCAATGGCTGCTAATGGGACATGGATTTTCCCAGCCCTAATGGGCCTCATGGTGTTCCCTCTCCTGCTGGGGCTCACAAAGCTGCATCATTAAGCCACCAGTCCCCACCGAGCCACACAACAGCCCCATTCACCAGCAGAGCTGCCAGGCAGCCTCTTGGAGAGCAAACCCCAAATCTGTCTCTCTGGATGAGAGCAAACCCCAAATCTGTCTCTCTGGATGAGAGCAAACACCAAATCCACCAGAAAAAAGCCCCAAATCTGCCCCTCTCTGCAGAGCTGCTTCAGCAGCAGGGCAATGTCTCACCAGAGCAGCAGGGCCAGTCTGGGGCAGGAGCTTGACCCCACTCTTTGCTGTCTCTGGCCCCATTCCCTGCCTGTCCCTGGCCCCATTCCCTGCACTTCCCAGGTGCTTTTTGCCCTCCCTGTGCTCTCTGTCTCTGCAGGGCTGGGTGTTCCACCCCCTGCTCCTGAGCTCTGGGAGATGTCCCAGCCCTGCTCCTGGACTCTGGATGTCCCAGCCCTGCTCCTGGACTCTGGATGTCCCAGCCCTGCTCCTGAGCTCTGGGAAATGTCCCATCCCTGCTCCTGGACTCTGGATGTCCCAGCCCTGCTCCTGAGCTCTGGGAGATGTCCCAGCCCTGCTCCTGAGCTCTAGGAGATGTCCCAGCCCTGCTCCTGGACTCTGGGAGGCACCTCAGCCCTGCTCCCAGCCCTGCTCCCAGCCCTGCTGCTGTGCCATGGCTGATCTGAGCTGCTCCCCACTGCAGACACTGAGATGTTGCTGAGCCTGGCCACTCTCCCTGCTCCCTCAGACTCCTGCTGCAGCATTCCCTGGGGCAGGTGTGGGAAGTGACAGCCTGGGCATTTATGGGCAGACAGAGTCCCAGCACCATCCTGGCTGCCAGCAGGACGTGGCTCTGGTCCTCCAAGGCTCCAGTTCAGCATTTGGTACTCACTCTTTCCTTGCCACTGATTTCCAGCTGGATCTCCTTCTCTCTCAGCTTCTTCCACTGAGTGTAGTATTTGGTCAGGGGTGTTCCCTCCTCCTTCACCTGCTTCTCCCACTGTTCCTGTGGAGAAAAGGGTACAGATGCAAAGGTTTTCCAGGCAGTTTTCCAAAAAACACAGGGAGTCAAGGGCACAAGGTGAAGACCCTTTCCCAAACCACATTTTCCTGGCTCCTGGGCAGAAACTGGTAACCACAACTCAGAGGCAAGCAGGACTGAATGAATTTAGCCTCAGTTACTTAAGCTGAGTCAGGAGTGGTGGGACTGAGAACTCTCCTCAGGCCAAGCAAAGCCTGGGCACTGCAGGGAGAACAGAGGGAGCCAAAAGCTCAAGTGGAAAACTGGAAAATGCAACCCTGGGATGCCCAAGGCACTGAGAGGCAGCAAAAGCCCCCACAAAGGAGCATCTCTGGTTCAGAGAAGCTTATGACAGATCCCCAAATTATCTCTGCATGGTGGCCTGAAATGGGAGCTCCCAAACTCCAATTTCTGCCTGCTGGAAGAGGTCTGAGTCCCAGAGCTGCTGGGCACTCACAAGAGGCTCTCCCAAAATGAGCTCAGTGTCCTCTGGGACCCACTGACACCAGCCTGGCCCTGAACACTCCCTTCTGCTCCAGCTGCAGGGAGAAGGCAGATGATGCTGTCATGGAAAAAAATCCCTTCAAATGAAACCTGCTGGCAGGAACAAGAAAGGGACAGAGCAGAGGACAAGATCTGGCTCCTGCTCCCTCAAGGGATGCATCTCATCACCTGCTCAGCCCCTGGTTTCAGTTCAGGCACAGCTCCACGAGCATTCCCAAGCCCTGGGTATCCCCCTGGGCTGTGGGAGTGCCTTCCCCCTGTTCCACAGCCAAGTGCTCACTTTTGAACCAAACATTCTCCTGCAGGGTCCTGGACTGGGCCCAGCCTGGGGAGAGCAGAGTGAGCAAGTGCAGAGCCCCTTTCTGCTCCCAGGCAGGGCAGTGAGGAGGCCATAAAGGGTGGGAAGCAAATGAGGTGGTTAAAAATCCTTTTCACCCTTCAGTCCTTTGGCATCCAAGGGCTGAAAGGGAGTGGTGGGATGTCAGATTAAAATTAATTCCTCACCTGACAGCATCCCTTTAGCTAAAAACTCCCTCCCAGAACTGCACCTGTTCCCTGGAGCACCACAGAGCCCAGGAAGCTTTGCATGACCCCACAAAACACAGCAGCAGCTCAGATACTCCTCAGCAGATCCTGGGGAGCTGAGCCCCAAAAGGAGGGAGCTCCCCAGATTCCTGCTGCTCAGCCACCCAGGAGACACCCAGGCTGCAAGAAGTTAAAATAATGCCCAGGTTCTTAGCCCAGGGCCTGCAGCCAGAGCTGCTGGGAAGAGCAGGCATGGCAGGCTGGATGAAAACCCAGGTTTATTCAGCTCCAGAGCCTGCCCAGCTCCCCTGCCTCAGGCAGAGCTGGGCAGGTTGGGATCTCTGCCCTGGCTGGGGGCTCACAGCAGTGCCCACAAACACCCAAACCCAGCCAATCCCCCCAAACCAGCAGTGCCTCAGTGCAGGCAGGGAGCAAGCAGCCCAAGGCAGGCTGGCATTTCCAGCCCAGAGCCTGCTGAGTCTCTGCCACCCCAGCACAGCCCAGCTGCGCCCTGGCAGAGGTGCCAGGGTGTCACCAGCTCCCTCTGAGCTCTCTGCCCCACTCTGGAGACAAAGGAGCCTGCTCCAGGGATGCACAAACCCAGGCTTTCCACTAAACCCTGTGGCCAGAGACTGCTCTGAGCCATCAATTACCCTGCAGACATTTCCAGCAGGCAGGAGGTGCTGGGTCCCTCTCAGAGACACACCCAGCTCACCTGCTCCCAGCCTTGCAGAATCCCCAAAACCCCTGCAGGCACAAGCTGGCCCTACAGGAATGGCATGAGGAAAGCAAAGGCCAGGCCCTTCCATGCATGAGTGTGTGTCCCCAGAGCCCCAGGCTGTGTCCCCAGAGCCCAGACTGTGTCCTAGGCTGTCCCTGTCTCCCCAGAGCCCCAGGCTGCGTCCCCAGAGCCCCAGGCTGTGTCCCCAGAGCCCAGGCTGTGTCCTAGGCTGTCCCTGCCTCCCCAGAGCCCCAGGCTGAGTCCCCAGAGCCCCAGGCTGCGTCCCCAGGCTGTCCCTGTCCCCCCAGGCTGTGTCCCCAGGCTGTCCCTGTCCCCCCAGGCTGTGTCCCCAGGCTGTCCCTGTCCCCCAGGCTCACCACAGCTGCCGTGTTGGCCACACCGAACGCCACTCGCTGCCTCCTGCTGCAGATGTAAGCTGAGTTCTCCTGCACCTTCTCCAGCAGCTGCCGCATGGGCCTGCAGTAGTTGGCAACCTTGCAGTCCCTCAGGAAGGATTTCAGCTGCAGGAGGAAAGGAGAGGAGGAAGGAGGGCAGTGTGATGGCTCCCACAAACATCCCAAGGGTGCAGAGGCAGCAGCACCCCGGCCTCGTGCCACACTCCCACAGATTCATCACCCACACTCAGGCCTGGGGGTGCTGATGCCCTGGGCTGGGAGCATGCAAAGAGCTGCTCTGGAGCACTGCCTTGCTCTGGGGAAGATGGGTCAGGGGAGGGAAAGTGCTCCAGCTGCTGAGCCTTCTGCTCAGCCACATCAAAGGCAGCTCTGGGCTGGCATGAAGAGCAGGAATACCAGTGGGCCCATGGCCAGAAGCACAGGGAAGCCAGCCCTGGAATGAGGGAAGGTGTCTGGGGGTCAAGGCTCTGGAACATCAGTTGAGACTGGGATGGGAATATCCCAGACAGGGGGTTGTGGGTGGGAATGATGGCTGGGACTGAAGGCAGGGCTTGAGAAGAGACTTAAAATTGGCATGGAGGCATCTGTGGGCTGGGAATGAGGGGATTGGCTCAGTGGGAAAACCTGGTGCTGCTCCAGGGTTGGGATGAAGCCAGCAAGGTGAGGTTTGCTCCAGGTCTGACCCCACCAACCCAGCCCTTCCCAGAGCTCAAATCCACACCAGAAATGACAAAATGAGACTCTCCAGCAGCAGCACCCTGCTGTGACACCTGCAAACCAAGAACTGAGGCAGCTCTGGATGCTCTTGGTGACAAACAGAAAGATGGGGGTGTCCAGGCTGATTGAATTCCAGTGCCTCCCCTGCCTGCTCGCAGCTCTCCCCAGCTGCAGGAGTGCTGTCTGAATCCTGCAGGCCAAGCTCGCTGCTGGAGCCATAAATAAACACACAAACACTGCACAGACACATCTGATTTAGAAAAGAGACCCAATAAAGCAGGAGAAAATGGTTAACCCACGATGGAACCCTCCTCTCTGTGGGACCAGGAGATGCTATCAGGAGGGAGATAAAGGATTTCCAGGCAGCAAATCCAATACTGCCTCCTCCACCCATGGCTGCCAAGGTCCTGCCTCGGAAGACAGAGCTGGGGGAAGGAAGGAGACATTTCCCTCCTGTAAATGCCACCTGGGCAGGTGTTACTGCTCATCAAGGGGTGGCAGTGCCAGCCAGCCCCTCCCTGCAGGCCTCAGGGGTGTTGGCTGCAAGGGTGTCCCTATTCAGGAGCAGCAGGGCCTTCCCTTGTCCCTCTCCCTCAGCACACCCCAGCTGCCATCACAGCACCAGCTCAGAAAAATGGGAATTCACACCCTGACTGTCCCTGCTTCCCCCAAAGCACAAAGAAACCATCAGCACAACAATTCTGCTGCTGCTGAAGCCTGTCCTGCCCTCACCCCCCTTCCTAAAATATTTATTTTTTATAGGTGCTGCATATTTATCTCCACAGAGAGATGCATTTGTCATTTGATTTATCTCACTTGATCCCCCAGCTGCAGCCCCAGATCCATTCCATCCGCTGCCACATACATTATCATTTTTCTTCTCTTGCAGAAGTGTCACCAGAAATCCTGCAAAATCCTGGGCTCTGTCAGTGCAGTTTGGAGCTGTGTGCTCCCTCACAGTCCCACCTCTATCTGCCACAGATATTAATGAAACCTAATGAGATCTCAGCCCTGTGTGGAGAGGCAGGGAGGTAAAAGAGGATAAAGGACAGAGAGGGAAAAAAAAAAAGGGTCTGTGTGCTTTTCCCTACTCTGCCAAATGGAACAATTGGATCTCTGCAGAATAAAAGCCATCAGAACACCAGTGTGTGTGTGGATATGGCATTAAGGCCTCACATCCCAGCCCTGTCATTACTGGGTTGATTCTGTCCCACTGCCAGCCTGCAACACCACAGCTTTCTCCCAGCAGAGACCACAGAGCAAAACCACAGCTGCTCTTACTGGAAGTGATGCAGAGAAGCCAAACCCTGCCCAGTGCCCCCCTCCCAACAGGGAACACTGCACTGGGGACAGAGGGAGCAGCAGCAGGAGTGCAAGGCAGCACCTCCTGCCCTTCTGGCTCGCTGCAAGCCAAGCCTGGCTGCTGCCAGCTCCTGCCTCAGCACCAGCCCTTCCCCTCCAACCTCCCACTTCTGCTCTGTGCTGCCTGCCAGGGCTCTGGGGGAGTGCAGGGCTCTGCCCTCCCAGCCCCTGCAGGCAGTGACCACCACGGGGTCAGCCCTGGGGCAGCAGCAGCAGCTTTGAAGCGGCTTCCATCCCCACTGGCTCTCCTCTCCTTTCATCTGCTGGGTGCTTCCTGCCTTCCAGGCAGAGAACTGGGGAAGCTGAGGCTGCAACGCTCAGCCCAGCTTCCCCCAAAGCTGCTGGCTGAGGCAGGAAGAGAAGGAAGAGGAGGAGGAGGAGAAGGAGGAGGAGGAGGAGAAGGAGGAGAAGGAGGAGAAGGAGGAGGAGGAGGAGGAGAAGGACAGATGGATCTCCAGAGCGGGCTGGGAGTGCTCCAGCCCAGCAGCCTCTCCCCACACGCCTTGGGGAAGGCGCGGGGGTTTTGGGAAGCCAGGCCCAGCCCGGCAGACGCCTCGAGGCCGTGGGCAGTGGCAGCCAGGCAGGAATCCCAGAGCATCAATCTCTGCAGAATCCCAGGCTGTGTTTGGGGCCGTCAGCAGCTCCTGGTTCCAGCCACACATCGGCTCCTGCAGCTGCTGGCTGAGCACGGCCCCAGTGCTGCCAAGAGGGAGAGCAGGGCCAGGCACAGCCCAGAGCTGCTCTGCCTGCATACACGGGGCTGGCAGCTCCCACCACAGCCCTGGGGTCACAGACAAGAGCCCCCGGCAGGGACACCAAGCTCTGCTTCCCAAACTGCCCATGGGACACAGCCCCAGCAGCCAGGGACACCCCAAACTGCCTGTGGGACACCCCAGACTGCCCGTGGGACACCCCAAACTGCCTGTGGGACACCCCAGACTGCCTGTGGGACACAGCCAGTGCTCCCCCAGCAGCCAGGGGCACCCCAAGGTGTGCAGGGGCTCGTGGCACACATCAGGACAAGCAGAAGTTCGTGTCCCCACAGGGGATGTGACAGCAGCCCTCCTGGGAATGAACATTCCAACACTTGCACACTGAGCAGTGCTGTCTGCAGCTCCAGGTGATGGAGCCTTAGAAGGGAGGGAAGACTGGGAAAGGGTAGACAGACTGGGAAAGACAGACTGGGAAAGGAAAGACTGAGAGGGAAGATTGCCATCTTGTGGAGAGCACCTCGGGGAGGCTGAGAACCAGGAAAAGCTGGGGCTCAGAGCACAGGTTCTGCTCCAAGACCCCACCACAGCAACTGGGACAGCTCTGAATCCCCAAGAACTCCTGAGTTCACCGTCCCCACCCCATCCCAGAGCAGTTCTGCAGCCCCTGCTCCACTTTGGCTCCAACAGATGGCAAACTCCAGAGCCACTTTCCCTTACCCTGAGCCTAACTAGATCTGATGCCCCTGTTCCTCCCCAAAACACAAATAAAATCTAAATCAAAGCAAAGGTAAATGGCTCTCCCCTCATTCTGAGGATCATCCTGAGCTCACTGCTACCTTAAATGACTTTATCCTGCTCTGTGCACATTCATGGCACCACCAGAAGACTCTGCCCCTTACCTGGATGACAGTGGGGAGAACCAGCTCTGGAAAGCCAATGCTGTGGGCTTGGCCATGGAGATATTCCAGCATCAGGTCATAGAGCTGGTCAATGAGTCCATCCTGAGCAGGAGAAACACAAACCAAGAGATGGGTACGAGCCAAACCCTACAGATTTCCTACAGCACCTAAGCCCTATGGATTTCCCAGACTGGGAAAGGTGTCTCCAGCCTTTAGGGACAGGGACACAGAGCACGTTCCTTGTCACAGGGAACCCAGGCACTGCTGGAGGCTGAGGTCCCACTCACCCTGAAGGCTTTTTCCTGCAGGTTGGCATTGGAGAGCTTCAGGATCACGGCAAAGTTGATGGGCTTGGAACTCATCCGTCCTGGCTTCTTGTTGAAATCCACTTGTTGGAAAATCTGGGAGAGAAAAAAAAAATAAATCATTGTAAAGGTGATCAAAGCACAAAGCAGCCACCAAAGAACTCAGCCAAGAATGTGCAGGTGGTGGCAGAGCCAAGAAGACAACCCAGGAACCCCAATTCCTGATCACTGCCCCACAGCTTTCCTAAATATCCCAGCCAGGGACGAGGAGGGAACAAACACCAACCATGCCTGAAGCTGTGGAGACCTGGCTGTGAAAGGTGCTGTGGTGTGAAGAGGAAACCAACACAAGCAAGAGCACAAGGAGCTGAGGTTTGTTCCTCAGCCCTACCTTTCTCATGGTCAGAGGCTGTACCTCAAAGCTGGAGTGGGTTTTGGAGCTGTCCCTGAAGGTGAGAAGAGTTTCAAAGCAAGACTAAATGATGCTTACACCAAATTCCCTCTTGCCACTGAAATATGCCCCAGGGAGACCTGCTCAAAATGAGGCAGATTCCGAGAGATCCCCACCAGAGGATCCCATGTGGCAATCAAGGGATGCTTCAATCTCATTGAAAACAAAAAAGAAAGCCACCAATTGATGACATCTGCACATCTGCTGGCACCCACAGAGGGGTGAGGAGCACGTCCTGCTCACCCATGCTCTGCAGCAGCCCCAGCTCCTCTCTCCCTGTTCCCAAACATTCTGAGGTTGCCCTCCTGGGCAGGGAACCATTTCCCTTCCCTCAGCTGCACATCCATCAGCAGCCCAGCTCGCTGGGGAGGCTGAGTGCAGCAGGAGGGAGAGGCTGCTCAGGTCACAGCAGTGCCCCCAGGCCACAGAAGCAGGAGACTGTTATTGATTCCTTGCATTTTATTTGTCAATCCAGGTTATTTGGAATGGAGGGACAAGCAAGGGGCTCGTGGCAAACAAAGAGCCCTTGCCTGGGGAATCGATGCCATAAACCTCGTTATGCACAGTTATTTCTGTGGCCCAAACAGAGCTATTGATCCCCCAGGTCAGACACATTAAAGGCACTGGGGCTCCCTGGGATCCTCCCACACCTCCAGGCAGGCAGAGAAGGGCAGCCAGAGGCTCTGGAACTCGCCCAGGAGGTGGCAGGGAGCTGGGCAGGGTGCTGGGAAGGGGAGGAAGTGTGGTTCCCATCCTGAGGGCTGGCAGCCAGGCTGAGCACAGCATGACTGATGTCTAGGAACCCTCAGGGCAGGCTGGGCAGGATAATGAGGGACCAGAAGCCACAGAACGTCACAAGGCAGCCATGTGGCTGAAGGGATAACCACTGGCAGACAGAGGGAAGGCCAGGGCAGCACAAGCAGGAAGGAGAGGGATTTTTGGCACTCTCAGTTTCCATGTGGAGTGGAAAGGGAGCTGGGATTCACAATTCCCACTCCAGAGTGCAAATCAGCCCTGCACCACAGCACTCCCACTGCATTAGCCCACACAGCTCTTACCTCCCACAGCATCTGGGGAATTCCTGTGCCCCTGGGAGTGCCCTCAGTGCCCCTGGGAGTGCCCTCAGTGTCCCTGGGGATGCACTCAGTGCCCCTGGGGATGCACTCAGTGCCCCTGGGAGTGCACTCAGTGCCCCTGGGAGTGCCCTCAGTGCCCCTGGGAGTGCCCTCAGTGCCCCTGGGAGTGCCCTCAGTGCCCCTGGGAGTGCCCTCAGTGCCCCTGGGAGTGCCCTCAGTGCCCCTGGGAGTGCCCTCAGTGCCCCTGGGAGTGCCCTCAGTGCCCCTGGGAGTGCCCTCAGTGCCCCTGGGAGTGCCCTCAGTGCCCCTGGGAGTGCCCTCAGTGCCCCTGGGAGTGCCCTCAGTGCCCCTGGGAGTGCCCTCAGTGCCCCTGGGAGTGCCCTCAGTGCCCCTGGGAGTGCCCTCAGTGCCCCTGGGAGTGCCCTCAGTGCCCCTGGGAGTGCCCTCAGTGCCCCTGGGAGTGCCCTCAGTGCCCCTGGGAGTGCCCTCAGTGCCCCTGGGAGTGCCCTCAGTGCCCCTGGGAGTGCCCTCAGTGCCCCTGGGAGTGCCCTCAGTGCCCCTGGGAGTGCCCTCAGTGCCCCTGGGAGTGCCCTCAGTGCCCCTGGGAGTGCCCTCAGTGCCCCTGGGAGTGCCCTCAGTGCCCCTGGGAGTGCCCTCAGTGCCCCTGGGAGTGCACTCAGTGCCCCTGGGAGTGCCCTCAGTGTCCCTGGGAGTGCCCTCAGTGCCCCTGGGAGTGCCCTCAGTGCCCCTGGGAGTGCACTCAGTGCCCCTGGGAGTGCCCTCAGTGCCCCTGGGAGTGCCCTCAGTGCCCCTGGGAGTGCCCTCAGTGCCCCTGGGAGTGCCCTCAGTGCCCCTGGGGATGCACTCAGTGTCCCTGGGAGTGCCCTCAGTGTCCCTGGGGATGCACTCGGTGTCCCTGGAAATGCACTCAGTCTGTGCCTCCTGAAGGAGCAGCAGCCATGGGGCTGAGTGTGCTTGGTTCAGGAGGGAAATGCAGAGTTTCAGTCACTGCTTCCAGCAGAAGCTCCACAGGACTCATTCTCCAGGCCCTGCAGAGCCCTCTCCAAAACCGGCCTGGAACAGTCACAAACTCCACAGCTGCTCCTTCACTGCTCTGGGATTCAGCTGGAACAGAGCAGTTCTCCCCTTCCTATCAAGTGGAGCACAACCTGTGCTGGGATCCTTCATTCCCCTTTCCAGCCCCAAACCAGGCCCTGCTCAGACCCTTTGGGATGGTTTGGGTAAGGGGCTGCACATGGATTTTGGCTCAGGGCAAGGTGTAGTGTGGGACTGATGTTGACAGACAGATCACTGCTGAATCTGGCAGCTGCCAGACACAGCTTTAGAGCTAAAGGCCCGTGGCTGGGCACCAGAACACAGATCCTGCCCCCAGCACCACCACAGCCACCTGGGCACCCCGGGCAGGGCACTCCCCACACCTGGAATACACCTGAGGGAGCTCAGGGCAGAGCAGGAACAGCCCAGGGGGAATCAGGGGAACACCTGAGGGTGACCAGGGTAACACCTGAGGGTGATTAGTGAGAACAGTGAAGGGTGATTAGGGTAGAGTGGGAACACCTGAGGGTGATCAGTGGGAACACCTGAGGGTGATTAGGGCAGAGTGAAAACACCTGAGGGTGATTAGCGAGAACAATGGAGGGTGATTAGGGCAGAGTGAAAACACCTGAGGGTGATTAGCGAGAACAATGGAGGGTGATTAGGGCAGAGTGGGAACAATGGAGGGTGATTAGTGAGAACAATGGAGGGTGATTAGTGAGAACAATGGAGGGTGATTAGTGAGAACAATGGAGGGTGATTAGGGCAGAGTGAAAACACCTGAGGGTGATTAGCGAGAACAATGGAGGGTGATTAGTGAGAACAATGGAGGGTGATAAGGGTAACACCTGAGGGTGATCAAGGTGCTAAGTGGGAACACCTGAGGGTGATCAGGGGCAGAGTGGGAACACCTGAGGGAGCTCAGGGTGCACAGTGGCAACACCTGGCTGGGGCCTGACACCCAGATTAGGGACAAGGTGTCAGGGCCAGAATGCAAAGGGCGGGGAAGCTCTGAGTTTTCTCTCTTCCAGCACTAAATAGCAAAAACAATCCTCCCCCTTGAGCACCACGAGCCCAGAGGGGAGATGCCTCCATCCCAAAATCTGTCTGGCAGGGTTTCAGACACGCAGGAGTAAGAGGAAGGAAGCAGGGGAATGGCAAAGCCACCCAGGCCAGGGAGCAGGAGGTTTAGACACATTCCACAGGCTGAGGATGTGGTTTGCAAGGGGCCTTTAAACAACCCCAAACCACAAAAGCCTTTGCTTCTAGAGAACTTGATTAGGAGTGAGCCTGGCTGAGTCAGGCCCTTGTTCCAGCAGTGTGTCCCTCCTCCTCAGTGGCCTCAGGCCAAGCTCAAGTCCTCACAAACTTCCTAAATAACTTTTTTTTAGCTCTTGAAGTGTTGGGTTTTTTTCTTCAATTTCCCATTGTCTGCAGTCAGGAACAACTCTGCCTTCACCAAGAGATGACCACAGCAGCAGGATGGAGCCTGGGGAATTCCAGCCGAAGCTCTGAATTTCCCTGGCATCCCCTTTGCCTCCCCCAGCTGAACCAGTTCAACCCCCTGGGAATTTCTGCACCCAGCTGGTCTCAGGTACAACTCACAGACAACAAAACCTGAATCCTACTTTCTCAGCAAGTCTGGTGCTGTTTGCCAGGGATTTTAGGGAGCAAAGTGGGAACCCCTGGGAGCTGCTGTGAGTGTTTTTAGCAGGGACCAACCCACCTCCAGGATGAAGGGCAGCACGGGGATGAAGGTCCTGGTGCTGTGGGACAGCAGCGTGAGGGCACGGATGCAGTGCATGCGCAGGGGGTAGAACCGAGACGTTGGCACCAGCCTGGGCAGGAAAAATAAACAAAAATAAATAATCTTGGGCCAAACTGATAGAGGAGCTGCACCTGCAGCCTTCAGTGACACAGGAAAGCATTCATACTCTGCTGAAGTGGTCTGCACAGCCATCTGGGCTGCTGAAGCCACCCCACAGCTGGAAATAAAATTCCCACAGGAGGAGGGGGAAGAGCCATGACTGATTTTCCCCCATATTTCAAATAATTAAGGTAATTAAGACACAAGCTGAGCCAATTCCCTGTCAGGCTGGGACTGAGCAGCATCAGCTCCCCCAGGAGCAGGCAGACAATGGAGAGCAACCCCTAAAACTCATTTCTATCCCACTCTCAAGCCTCTCACTCAGTGACCTGCACTTGAAGCCATGGAAGACTCCAGCATTAAAAATTCTATGTTTTTAAACCACAGCTCACAGATGACAGATCCAAGCTGATAAATGAACCCCTCCTTCCCCAAAGGACTCGCTGAGCAATCCAGGAGAGCCCACAAAATCAAAATGTTTGACCAGGCACCATAAATCAGCTGCATCCCCCTTCCAAATAGTGAAATAATTATCACTGGACCCATTAAAGAAATAAATCTACTTTGCACCCCTGCTCTGGCACCTCTGGAGATGACGAAAACCATTCTCAGGAATTAATTGCTCAAGGAATAAAGCTGTTAAGTGTATGGATTTACTGTAAACCAAACCCATCCATTTCAGAGCGTGGCCATGCCACAGCCTGCTCCACACCCCGGGGCTGGATGCACAGGGAATGCCAAACACAGCTGGGACCAGCTCTGCTCAGGGAGCTCCCAGGCCCTCCAAAGTGACTCCTTTCACCTCAGGGCAGAGTCCCCAGTGCCCTCCCATCACCTGGGATGGCTCCAGTCCCTCACCCAGGCTGTGGGGCTGGGAACAGCCTCAAGGCTTGGTTTGGTTTGGCACAGCCCATCCTGTCACAGCCCTGGTGGCCAGAGGGGACAGAGGAATCTCAGCATCAGCCCCTGCTCCAGGTCACCCAGGTTGGCCCTGCTTTCTTCCCTGCACCTGCTGAGAGGCTGGAATGCCACAGGCACCAAAAATCCTCATTTAACCACACACACCAGGGAACAGCTTCATTTTTACAGCTCAGCCTGGGAGCAGCGCAGGAATCCCAGCAGACAAGGCCAGGAAAGGGAGAAAGGGATACCAGAACTGGAGCTTCTGCTGCTAAAAACAACCACCAGCGTGGAGGGGCCAGCACAGGGATCAGAAGCAGCTCAGGGAGGGTGCAGCAGGTCCCAGGGACACAGGGACACCGTCCTGGTGCTGGAGCCAGGCGCCACCTCCCAGCACTGGGGACAGCAGGGAATGGGATTCTCCTCCCACCCCTCCCTTGGGATAAATCCCACAGCACTCCAGGAGCAGGAGAAAGGGATTGCAGAGGTCTCACAGTGTCCTGTCCCACAGCATCCCCACCCCTGCCAATCTGCCTGCACCACAGCCCAGGCACCAGCCTGGCTCGGGAAGGAACCCAGCTGGGATCTGTTCCTGTTTTCCCAACACTGGAATCAGAATCATGGAATGGTTTGGGTTGGAAGGGACTTAAAGCTCATCCAGTACCATGGACAGGGACACCTTCCACTATCCCAGGGTGCTCCAAGCCCTCTCCAGCCTGGCCTTGGACACTTCTAGGGACAGGACAGCCACAGCTGCTCTGGGAAATTATTCCAGGGCCTCACCACCCTTAGGAGGAGGATTTTTTTCCTGTTATCTCAGTTTGAAGCCATTAAACCCTCTCTCAGTTTGAAGCCATTCCCTGTGTCCTATCCCTCCATCCTTCGGAAATCCTCTCTCCATCTTTCTCATAGTTCCTTCAGGTCCTGGAAGGGCACAGTGAGGTCACCTCAAACCCATCTGTGGGGGCTCCCAAACCTCACCAGGCAGTACCTGCAGCTCATGCCAAGCTGCTAAAAAACCTGCTGAGCCTCACCCCATTGCCCTCTCCTCGGGCCCAGATCCCAGATTTACGTGCTGGACAGGTAGGAAGCTGCCTGGATCCATCCCCAGGAGCAGTGGGGAAGGCAGGAGGGATGTTTGCATCCTCTTATCTGATCGTTTAAATCTGCTTATCTTCATCACCACGTTCCAGACCCAGGTTTTAAAGCTGAGAATCTGGTTAACAGAGCTAACAGGATTTGGGAGATCACCAGAGATCCCAAAATTCCCTCAATGTTTGTTGTTAACAGCCACCTCAGAGCACAAATATTTCATCCATATAAACAGACAGGATGAGGGAATTCTCAGCAGACATCCTGAAAATAACAACTGTGTCCCACTTCTTCAAATCCCAACAAACAGGCACCAAAAATGCAGCTGCTAAATGTATTTACAGAGCTGCAGATGAGGATTTTCTGAAGTAAGGCAGATCATTTTCCTCGCAGTTACAAGGATAATCTGCCCAGGTTATTCAGGCTGGGACTTTTCTTACACAAAGAGGAAAGGAGGACCCACACCACAACTCTGTCCCCACCTAAACAGCTGCTCACACACATCTTGGGCTGGAAAATTCCTATTAAAAGCAGCTTTGAGACCATTCATCGTTAAATCCAAATCACAGAACTGTAAAATAACACAACAAAGCAGAGCAAAATGAATTGAGACTTCTACTCACTTGATACAGCCAATAATGACCTGTGTCAAGGGGTAGATCAGGGGCTCCATGACCTCACTGGGGTGGATGGTGCTGAGAACTCGACACCAGAAGTACAAGCAGTGGATGTACTGCCAGTTATAGACTGACTGGAAGTTCTCCTGCAGGAAAAGAGGGGGAAAAAAAATGAAGGCAGAACCTTGAAAATGTTGATTTGATAGGTGCTCCCCCTGCCTCCTGCCCAGGCTCCTTTTATCCAGGACACTGCAATGCCCAGGGAGGAATAACAACACTGGAGCTGCCATTGCCAGGACAAGCAAGTTCAGTGGGTGCCAGTCAGTGCCTGAAGGAAATCAAGTGAATAATGCAGCTGCTGCTGCTCAGGTGTGGCTGCTTTGAGGACGAGCTCCCAGCCTCAGAGCGAGCAGGCACTGGGATGAGGCCAAGCACAGGGAATCCTGAGCTCATCACTGACTGAGCACAGCATCAGCCCAGCACTTTTGGGAGAGACACCACCCAGGACAGCTTCCTTTTTTTGTGGCTGCAGGGTAAAAGTGGCAGGCAGCAGAGCAGGGAGCAAACCTGCAGCTCTGGTTACCAGCACAACCACTGCACCAGGCCAGCAGTGACACGGTTACAGCACTGAGTGACCCAGCCTGGCTCAGCAGCAGGACCAGGAGTGGCTCAAGGCTTGTCCCAGGACATTCTTTTCTAAACCCTAGGCAGCTGCTGCAGCAGCTCTTAGTGCCAGACTGAACAAAAGCCCAGCTGGAGCAGGAGTCCCTGAAGGAAACCCTTCCCTAAAAGTTCTGTAGCTCTGCAAGTATTGCCCAAAACCACAGCAGGCTGCACTCACAAGGTGCCTCAGCCCCCAGTTGTGGCTTTTTCGACTTCCAAGGCCCAGCTCATCTCTTCTGCATGGAAAAGCAGATGCACAAGTCCTGAGAGAGGGACATTATTCTTTAATTGAAGCCACTGGGCCAAACCTTGCAGCAGGGACTTAAGCCAAGGCACAGCTGGACATGGCAGAGCTCTGCCAGCTCTCCCCAGGCCACTGAGATGCACCAGAAAGCTTTTCTCAGCTTCTCCTGCACAGGAACAGATGAGCAATCTGCTCTGGTAATCACCTTCCACCACCATCCACTGCTCCATTTACACAGGCTTAGTGCCTCCACTTGGACATTTTGGTGGTGCCATTCCCATCCAAAGTCCCTCCCCAGCTGTGAAACCAAGTGGATTTACTCCTTGTCTGGGCCACAACTGAGGGTGTAAGGAGCCAGTGCAATCCAATTAGGGGATCTGCAGCCCAGACTTCAGTTATCTCTGCTTATTTATCCCCATGTCTGACCAGCCAGGAGATTTAGCTGGACACCAGCCCTGCCCTGTTTGGGGGCAGCTGAACTGTTAATCTGGGGGTCTGTTTTGCTAAACAGGAATAATTCCAGGATTAGCAAGCTGACTCAGATTTCCCAGGTCAGACTGGAGGTGGCTGAAACCAGGACTGCTCCCCAAAGCTGCTTTGCTCAGTTAAGTCCTTTAAATAGCACGGACTTTGCTGGGGAGGTGAAACACCCCAGGGTGGCTCCTAAGCTGCTTTACCTGCAGGTTTTGTAACAGAGGCTGCAAACAGAAGCCTCAGAGTGGAAAAAGGGTGTCCAAGATGGAAAGTGCAGCACAAACTCCTGCAGGTGGGGAGAGAAAAGCAACTCGCACCCTACAGGAGGCTTGGGTTCAAAGGGACCTTAGAGATCATCCATGGGCAGGGACAGCTTCCTCCATCCCAAGTTGTTCTGAGCTCCATCCAACCCAGCCTTGGACACTTCCAGGGATGAGGCAGCCACAGTTTCTCTGAGAAATCTATTCCAGGGCATTCCCCACCCTCTCAGAAGGAAGATTTTTCTCCTGGTATCCAATCAAACCCTCCTGTCAGTGTGAACCCATTTCCCCTCATCCTCAGAAACAGCAGCACAGAGCCTTCAGATCACCCCAAAGCTTCCATTTCTTCTCCCTCCTGGCTGACATTTTAGCACAGACAACTCCCAGGTGCTCCCTGGAGCCCCAACAGGAGCCCCACAGCACCAAAGCCCAAAGCAGTCAACCCAATTCCTCCTCTCCAGACATTTGCTCCTGGGAGGGGGGAAAGCCCCTTCCCCAGCGAGGAGGGGTTCCTGGGAGGGGGGAAAAGCCCTTCCCCAGTGAGGAGGGGGTCCTGGGAGAGGGGAAAACCCCTTCCCTAGTGAGGAGGGGTTCCTGGGAGAGGGGAAAACCCCTTCCCCAGAGAGGAGGGGCTGCTGGGAAGGGGGAAAAGCCCTTCCACAGCAAGGAGGGATTCCTGGGAGAGGGGAAAGCCCCTTCCCCAGCAAGGAGGGGTTCCTGGCAGGGAGAAAACCCCTTCCCCAGCGAGGAGGGGTGCCCACCTTCTTCCTGAGGGCCATGGCACTGCGCAGGTGGATGGCCAGCTGACGGATGTAGATGAAGCTGTGCTGGTAGGAGCTGTGCGTGTCCAGGGCCAGCATCTCTGTCAGCGTGCGCTGCATGAAGTTGATCATGGGCAGCACGTTGGGAGAGGTGAACCTGGAGTTCTTCACAAAGGCAATGTACATTTGCTGAGGGGAAGAGGATGAGAAACCACCGTGTGAAAGAGAGAAAAAGCATCCTCAGGCTCCTCTGCCCCTCCCAGGTGTGCCCACACTGTCGCTGCACCCTCGAGTTAGACACTGAGGAGACACACTCTTCCTTAAGCAGCAAAAGAAGGGTCTTTATTAATTATAGCCCAAATTTGTAGGGTTTTCTCTAAGTATTGTGCCTAACTTGACTGATTGGTAACTAGTTGTTACCTTGTTTGATTGGTTTGCTCTAGAGGTGGCTACATGCTTGGAAGCATCTCTTTAGGTGCTGCTTGCATTTTTAACAATTCAGGGTAGTTTTTATAGGTGCTGTTAACAGTTATAGTCTTAGAATTCTTTCTAAGAATAAGCAGATTTTCACTGTTACAGGATTTTACTCTTAGGGGAACTCATCAGGCTAGCTTAGCTGGAGTAGTAAGGCCTGAACTACATTTTACAAGGCCTTTCTTTTGTTAGGTGTTATTTATATGTAATACCAAACCAGGGCTGAAGTGTTGCTTTCATCACAGAAAGGAATAACCCAGGCTGCTCCTTCTCCAGGGGAGACAGGAGTGTGTTTAGCTTGGAGATGTCCCCAGCACTGCCTGGCAGCAAGAGGACAAGGCTGCAGCAGGGCCTGAGCCACACGTGGGGATGCTTGGGCACAGCTCTCCTGCTCTGGTGCCACTGTGGCAGGAAAACACTTGGGAGCTCAGCTGAAAGGCCAGAGCCGCTCAGGAGGATGTCAGCACTCAGGAAAGCCCCCAGGAATCTGGGAGATGAATATTCATCAGGCACCAGAGACCTCCCCTGCCCGGTCTCTGTGCCCCCAGCAGGAATGGCAGCAGTGGGAGGCAGGAATCACCCCGACCTGACAGAACTTCTGCCCTGTTTGGTTTTCTGGAGCCTGCCAGCATCACCTCCAGCACCTGCCTGTCTGCAGCTCAAGGCTGTGAGGAATTTGCACAAAACATGAGGAAGAAAAGGTGCAGATCTCAGTAAAAGCCTGGCTCACCTTGAGCAGGGTGCTGAGGTAAACCTCCTTCTTGTACCTGCAGATCTTGTTCAGCACCAGGAAGGCCAGGACTCTGACTGTCTCCTCCCCTGTGCTCCACAGAGTGATGGTTTGCTGGGATCAAACACAGACAGCTGACTGAAGGCACAAAGAGCTCCCTGCTGGCCACAGACAGCCCTGAACCTCCCTCCTTCCCAGCAAGAAGGCAGCCAGGAGGCAGCTGACACAGAGGTGACACAGAGGTGACACAATGTGCTGTCAGTCAGTCACTGGCAGCCCTTCTGTCCTCACACTCTCACTGGGACACCACACAACAGCCAAGGCTGATGTTTCCATGGTCAATAAAGGAACCTGTGCAAAACCAGCGCCTCTAAAACAATACACAACTTTTTACTTGTGTGGTTAAATATTCACTTCAACTCTCCTGAGTGATTCCACCTCCCCCAGGTTCACCTGGCCCTGGTGTCCCCAAAACCTGCCAGCCCCCCTGCACCAACAGCACAGAGGGTTCACTGCAGGGCTGCCAAAGCCTCCTGAGAAAAGCCTGCAGCAGCCCTGCAGCTGTGAGGGGTGCCAGCCTCCCAGCCCTCCGTGATTCCAGTCACCTCCACCACCAGAGGCTTCCTTGCCTCCTTCCAGAGCTGCCTTGCAGCTCCCACCCCGCTGCTCTCGGCTGCTGCTCATGCTCAGCAGCTGTGACTGAGCTGCCACAGCAACATTCCACCCCCAGCTCCCCGAGTGGAGAGGCAGCACAGACATTCCCAGGGCCTGGCAGCAATTCCTCCATCTGGGAGCAGGAAGCAGCTTCCCAAAACACCTCCCTGGGGAGCAGCAGCTACAAACAGAGCCACCCACGCACTCACCTCAGCCTGGCATCACCTTGTGGCACCTGGAGAGAGGCAGGAATCCTCTCCAGGAACAACAGCAAAGCAAGGGAACACTAAAAGGGACTGAACTGCCTGGGGATCCAGCCCAAAAACCACAAAAGGCTCAGCTGAAGGGGGAAAAGCCTCTGGGATGCCAGTGGCACACCCCAGCACGTGCCCTTACCTTGAGGAGGGCCCGGCACTGCTTTGGGAAGGACAGGTAATATGGAACTGTGCAGTTCACGTGCTGCAGGACTGCTGCACCCACTGAGGCCTCTGTCAGGCACGACAGCAGCTGTGGAGGAGAACAAAACACCCCCAGTTTGCTCATCTCCCCTGCCTTTTCCAGCTGCATTCTGCTGGTTCCAAACACTCCTCAGTTGGGAAGAAGCTCACAGAAACCCCAAGAGCTGGATCAGCAGCAGACACAGGGCAGGTTAAAGGGCTTGCCTGCAGGTCCCTCAGGCTGCTGCAGCTGGTGGCTCATGGCCCCTGAGCCCATCACACAGCACCTCCCTTTGGACACTGCAAAATCTTGGCTCATCTGCACGGCAGGACACCAAAATTCACCTCACTGCAAATGACCCAATCCACCCTCAGTCTGCACAGGGAAACTTCACCTGGGCTGGCTGACAGCACACTGGATTTTCTCCAGGATTTCTGAGGGGGAATCTGGAATATTTGGGGGATTTGGGTTAACTCTCCCTCAAGGAAAGGCCTTGACAAAAGGTGAAGAAGCAAATCTTGGTGTCTGCAGCTTGTTCAGCTCAGGTCACTGCAGCCAAGCCCTGTTTCCAGTGTGAGGACAAGGTGAGCTCCAGGTGGCCCTGAGAGAGGCTCTGCCTGATGCAGTCCCAGCTGCTGGAAGCAGCACAGGCATTTTGGCCACGTTCAATCTGCCTCCTCCTTGCTCTGCA
This sequence comes from Anthoscopus minutus, assembly GCA_013399455.1. Classification (NCBI taxonomy): domain Eukaryota; kingdom Metazoa; phylum Chordata; class Aves; order Passeriformes; family Paridae; genus Anthoscopus; species Anthoscopus minutus. Next base: position 32,494 of record VWYI01039940.1, on the reverse strand, counting down.
AAGGTTCTGGACTGAGCAGACTTTGCCAAGTCCCTCACACACCAAAAGGAGAAGATTTTGTTCAGAAATTGTGCCAGAAAATCTGCTGTGGTGAAGGCTGGGACTGAGGGCTCTCAGGAGTCAGCCCAGGACTGGGGATTGCTCCCAGGGACTGCATTCCCAGCTTTTCCTTGTCTGCAATCCTCTGCTGCTGGAAAGAGGCACCACAGCTTTAGGGAAAAAAAAAATAAAAGCTCTCCTGATCAAATTGCTCTTTCTGCTAAGTCATTGTGCCAGCTCCCAGCTCAGGGACAGCAGCTCTTGGGTTGTCTCTTCTGGTATCCCTTCCCTCAGCTGCTGAAAAATCAGCGTTTCAGTGTTAGTGTGGTTTTAATATTCCAATTTGGGGATGCTAATGAAGCAATTAAAAAAAAAAGTTTAAAAAATTAAGTAGGGCAGGAGTTTCCTTCAGAAGTAATTCACAAATTGTCTCTGAAACACCAGAAGTTTTGGATGGATGGGATGGAACATTACCATAGTCAGAGATGCCACATGTGAGGTCAGCAACAGAACATCTCAGTATTTACCTCAAGTGGAGAGATCAGAGCACCAAAAAATGAATTAATTATGCAGAACGCAGGAACACAGACTGCAAACTACTTTAAAGCCTATTAAATATTAATCTGCCAGACAAATTAAAACAGAGAGAGCTGCCAGAATGTTAATTCAACCCTTCTTTACTGCCCTACCTATCCTGACCCAAGCATCCTCTGAACCTCCTAATTGTTAATGAGACCAAATAATTCCAAAATAACACAGAGAAATAACACAAATCTCAGAGGGGCAAACCCCATCTGCCTGACTCCAAAATATCCTAAAGAGCCCAGCAAGGCACAGACTGACCCCACAAACAGGAAACAGTGATATTTCTTACTTGTATGGTACAGCCAAGATAAACTTTGATGTCCAGTCGTAGCTTTCCCCAGAGGGGGCTGGTGGAAGGGAGAACCATTCTGGAAAGGAGCAAGAGTTGGGTTTAGCTTTAAAAAAAAAAACCCAAATAAATCAGATTTCAGCAGCAAAATGAGCAGTGAGATCAATTCCTTGCATCAACAACGGCCTGCAAAGCATGAGCTGCAGGATGAACTGGGGTCACACACTGGTGACACTGCAGAAACGTTGGTCCCTTCCTCTGAAAACCAATTTCCAGTGCCTGAACTGTCCCTGAGTGCAAGCACAGGCACTTCCAGACCTTCCTGAAGCCACACATCTTCTGCAAACTCCTGCAGTTTGATATCGCAGGGGACACAACTGGGGGGAAGAAGCCCTTGTGAGCACCATCAGGCACTCAGGGTTTGGGGAAGAGCTGGCACCTCTTTCCCAGGTTCAAAGGCAGCTCTGAAAACTCCCAGAGCTTTCCTGAAGGTCTCAAACCCCCTCAGACTTACTTGAGTTTGTTCTTGGGGGCTTTGGGGAGCAGCAGCCTGTGCAGGTGCTGGAAGAGGTCCCGGATACAGAAGGACACCAGGGCATTGAACACTGGTAAAACAAGCCAGGAAAGCATTTGTAAGTGATTTTCCATGTACTCCTGGTTTTCCTAGTGGGAAAAGATGTCCCAGAGGAACTGAAGCCAGTAATTTCCATGGCAGAACTCCTGCATTCCTTCCAGAAACACCCCAGTTTGCCTTATATTCAAGTTTTTCATTGAGGATTAGAAGGCACAGGGACCACCTCTCTGAGGAAACAGCACCAAGAACCCACCCTTGAAAGAAAAGCTCCCAGAGCAGCACAGCAAGATAAGCTCCTCAATGGAGCTTATGGAAAGGGTGAATGAACTCCTCCCAGTGCTCATCTCCCCTCTCCCACAGCCCCACTCCCCCCAGATCACTTCCCTTTCCTCACCTGCGGCGTCAGTCACCTGGAACTTGCTGGGGTCACCACCACTGTCACCTTTGGTGGTGGCTATAGCTGCCTTGTAGGCTTGGGTGATTTCATGGAAGAGTTTTGGGGTGAGATTCCTCTGGGGAAAGAAGAAAAGGGGCTGCTGAGGAGGAGAAGCATGGGATCTCCTGGAACTCTGAAGCTCCTGACTGGGACAGGAGTGCTGGAATTCACAGAGCTCCATCCCAAGCATCAGGACAGGGTTAACAAACTCAGTGGCCCTCACCTCCCCTAAAACTGGCTTTTAATTGCTGAGGCTTGAGAAGGAATTAATCAGCCACAAGCAACTTCCAGTATGAGTTTCATTCTCCTCAGTTATTCCATCACTACTGAATATATGAGTAAGAAAGTTCCTGGAGCTGCCAAAGGCTTAGCAAGAGGGTGAAAAACTCAAATCTGGTCATTTTGGCCTCTTCTGAGCCCCATTTCTGCAGCTTCTCCCTCATATGGAATGGAAGTTCTTGCATCTTGCAGCCCAAGAGAAATGACAAAGTCATGCTGAAGGCACAAGAGCTCTGGGGGCTTGGGACATAAATTTAGTGCCAGATCAACAAATCCCAAGCTGGCCTTTCAAAGGCAGGGAGAACTCTCCAGTGCTTTGTGTTCCAACTCCCTGCTCACCTGGGCAGCTTTCTTCCATTCCTCCACCATTTTCAAGCTCACATGGATGAAGGAAACTTTCTTCTTTTTGACTTTTTCTTGTTCTTCGTCCTCATCATCTTCATCTTCATCACTGGCTTCCTAGAGGTCAGCAGGAGAGACTTGAGGAAAGGTTTCTCCAGCTCCTGCCTGGCCCCAGCTCTCTCACTGAGCAGCTGATGAGGAGGGAGGCAGGCAGGGCTGGTAGATTAATGCTGTTCCCTGCACTCTGTGGAAAGCAGGAACGGTTTAGATGAGATATTGGGAATAAATTCCTCCCTATGAGGGTGGTGAAGCCCTGCAATAGATTTCCCTGAGAAGTTGTGGCTGTCCCTGAATCCCTGGAAGCATCCAAGGCCAGGCTGGACAGGACCTGGAGCAGCCTGGGACAGGGGAAGGTGCTGGAGTTGGATCTTTCAAGCTCCTTTCCAACCCAAATCATTCCATGATTCAGGGCTGGCACTGGAACACAAACACTGCACACAAAATTAATTGATCCCAGCAGTCCCAAGCAGGTACCTCAAGTTTATCAGGGGGTCTGTGCAGAGGCTCCTCCTCCTCAGAGCTGTCTGAGGCATCAAAATCCAGCAGCTTGCGATCGTTCTCCTCCAGAAACTTATAAAACTCGGGGTCTCTGTCCTTCAGCCTGGAGAGCTGATCCTTGTGTTCAGATGCCTTTCCCTTCTTCCTGCTGCGAGATAATTAACTGTTTATTCATTGCTCAAAGTTCTGCTGAGGCTGTAAGAAAAACATTTCATTAAGGATTAAGAAATCTTGATAGCAAGATACCAGATTGCACTGGGATAGATGAAAACACCTGGAAAAAAACATCACAAATTTGTTTCTCGGTTTTTCAGAATTGCTCCAGGGATGGAGATGGCAGCCCCTACCAATGCCTGACCACCCTTTCCACGGAGAAATTCCTCCTGATGTTCAACCTGAACCTCCCCTGGTGCAACTGAGGCCGTTCCCTCTCCTCCTGTCCCTGTTCCCTGAGAGCAGAACCCCACCTGGGGCTCGCTCCTCCTGACAGGGAGCTGTGGAAAGCAAAAAGCTCCTTCCTGAGCCCCTTTCCCAGCTCCTTCAGCTGCCCCTCCAGGCCGTGCTCAGCCCTCACCTGCCCGGCCGTGCCTGCAGCCCCTGGGCCGCCTTCCCACTCGGCCGCCGCCGCCCCGCAGCTCCGTTAAGGGCCCGGCCGCCCTTCTCCTCCTCTTCCTCCTCCTTCTCTTCCTCCTCCCAGCCGCCGTCATGCTCCGAGTCCGAGCCGGCAGCCAGGAACTCGTCCAGGCTCAGCTCCGCCAGCTTCCTGCGGGGGAGAAAGCGGGTGGGGGGAAAGGAGCTGGTGAGGGGGGAAAGGAGCGGGTGAGGGGGGAAAGGAATGTGTGAGGGGGGAAAGGAATGTGTGAGGGGGGAAAGGAATGTGTGAGGGGAAGAAGGGAGCGTGTAAAGAGGAAAAGGAAAGGAGCGTGTGAGGGGAGAGCTCATCCCGGCGGTTACGGGAGCTCACCTCCTACCGGGAGCCGCCATGTTGCCTCCACCACGCGGCCGCCGCTTCCGTTCCCGGCGTATGGCGCGGCTGGGGCGGGGCGGCCAAACCACGCCCACATTTAATGCAAATAATCTCATTTCCATTGTTAGCCACGCCCCATAACTACGATGACCCCGCCCCTTCCGTGTTGGCCCCGCCTCCTCCCCGCCCCGCCGGCCGATGCCTCCGTCCCGGACATTCCCGGAATCAGGAACAGGATTGTCTCCGTTCTCCGCACTGGAGAGGCCGTGTCTCGAGTGCTGCGTCCAGTTGTGGGCCGCTCAGTTCGGGAAGGACATTTGGGATGCTGCGGTGTGTCCACTGGATGGATAATGGGATGCTTTGTGTCCACTGGACGGATATTGGGGTTCAGTGTGTCCACTGGAGGGACACTCAGGGGCTGCGGTGTGTCCGCTGGAAGGGTATTGGGGTGCTTTGTGTCCACTGGAAGGGCATGGAGGGGCTGCAATGTGTCCGAGGAAGGGGAATGAAGCTGGGGAGGGGTCTGCGCCACACCTCCCGGGAGCAGCAGCTTAAGGAGCTGAGCCTGGAGAAAAGGAGGCTCAGGGGGGACATTCTCAGGCCTCACAACAACCTGTAGCAAGGCAGTGCTCGCTCTTTTCTTCCACATAACAAGCGACAGGACACGAGGACAGAGTTTTAAGCTTTTGAGGTTGGACATCAGGGGGAATTTCTCCGTGGAAAGGTGGCCAGGCCTTGGAAGGGTCTGCCCTTCCAAGGGAGGTGTTGGAGTGTCCATCCCTGAAGGTGTCCAGGGCACTCCTGAAGGTGGCACTCAGTGCCCTGGGCTGGTGACAAGGTGGGGATAGGCCCCAGGTTGGCCACGATGATCCCGAACCCAGAGATCTTTTCCTGCATAAATTATTTTGGGACGCTCCGGCCAGGCCACGCCCACAAACACTGACCACGCCCCCAGTATTATCCCCGCCCATCTCGCCCTTTGTGCGGCGCGCGGCACACGGGGCGGGGCTTGTCATCATAGTCACGCCCCTTTCTCCTAATTAGCTCCGCCCCCTCGCTGGCCCCGCCCCCGGTGCCGTGCCGGTGCCGGGCCCGCAGCGGGGCCGGTGCCGCTCGGTTCGGAGCGCTGGGCCCGCACAGGGACGCACGTGCGGGGCCGTGCCGCGCCTGCCCTGCCGCGCCTCGGGGTTATTCCGGGTGACGGAGGAAGCCGCAGCCGCGGGGCCACCCCGGTTCGAGGAGGAGCGGCCGCCGCCGCGCACCTGCCCGCCCCCGGTCCGCCCCGAATCCCCGGCGCGGGGCCGGCGGTAGCGGTGCGGGTGTAGCGGCGCGGGTGTAGCGGCGACCCGCAGCATCCCCCGGCTTGGGCCGTGGCCGCCCCGGAGCCGTGAGTACCGCCGGGGCACGGCCCTGCCGCCTGCTCCGCTTCTTCTCTTCCTCTCCGTCTGCCTCTTCCTCTCCCTCTTCTTCCTCCCCTGTCCCTCTTCCCGGCAGGGCCGGGGCGCTCAGACCCGCGGGAGGAGGGAACGGAGGCGTGACGGGATGGGGGCACACCGGAGGGGTCACCGGGGATGGGGGCACACCGGAGGGGTCACCGGGGGATGATGGGGGGACCCCCGCAGGAGCTGCCGCTCCATCACTCCCGGCGCTGCTCCTGCGCATCCCTCCTCGGAGAGCAAGTTTGCTTTCGGGGTACCACGCAGCACATCCGGGGGGACCACCGGAGCCGTTCCCAAAGCTTTTGGCACAACTGGTGTCGTTTCCAAATATTGGCAGAGGTTTGGAACAGCCGCTGCCCTTCCCAGACCCCGTGCCCGATCTCTCTGCACCGCGGCATCATCCCCGGGACCGGCAGCATCCCTATGCCCTCCTTCCCTGTCCTTTGCCAAGTCCTGGCGAGATCCCGTTGGAAAAGGGAACAGCCGGAGCCCCGGGAGCCGCCGCAGAGCGGGGCTGGCCCGGCTGTGCCCCCTGCCCTCGGTGGCTCGGGGGGATGACACAGGGGCTCGGTGCTGGCGCCAGGCGAGCTGAAGGGCACGGGGGAAAACAGCGTTGCCTCGGGTTTTCTGGAAACTTGTGGGGGCAGTGGGATGCAGCTTTTTTGTGGCCTCTGCAGTGGCTGTCAGGGCAGAGGGCTCTCCTTGAGCCACAGCATCGCTGCTGCTGGAGCCGGTCCCGGGAGCTCAGGCCAGGCTGGCAGCTGGGCTGGTTCTGCTGGCTGAGCAAACGCCTCCCTCTCCAGGGAACAGAGCCCTGGACCTCTGCAAAGAAGGAGAAGGTGGCTGTCCCTGCACTGTCCCTGTGCTGTCCATTCCGTGCCAGCCTGCAGGCCTTGCTTTGGTGGGTCTCTGTGCAGGATGCCAGCTCCCCTTTGGCTTCACTGCCTGCTGTCCCACGGCATTATTCCGGGGGGCTCTGCATTGCTGGAGGTGATTCTGGAGTGATTCAGCAACACGTGGATGTTTCTGGGTGCCTTTAGCCTCAAGAGGTGCTGGTTTGTGACAGGTGCAGTGATTTGGGGCTCAATGACCCTTCAGTGCCCAGTGGCCTTTTGGTTTTCATCCCTGCAGCCAAAGCAAACTCTCCCCTCTGCACCCCGAATTTCTCTCCTGACCTGTGAACATCTGCTGGAAATCCTGTATTCAGCACAGCAGTGAGTAAGACTCAGGGAGATGTTGGGTGTAGAGATCTGAGTTTCCTTCCTGAGCTCTGAGTGATTAATGAATCACAGCAAAGAGCAGCTAATTCAGAGCACACCAGGAGCTGGCAGGCGGAACAGGCACCTGCTCTCTTGGCTTCAGAGCCCAGCATCCAAATGGATCCAATGCTCCTGAGCATCTTGGGGAGCTGGGATGGTCCCTGGTGCTTCCTGCCAGCCGAGGTCAGCTCGGTGGGGGTGGCAGTGGGACGTCTTTGTTCTGCCAGCACAGACAGCGGCCATCTGCCCCTGCTGCCTCTCGCCAGCCTGGCTCTCTGGAGATGGAGCGCAAATCAAAGCAGGCGTCCTCTGAAGGCTGAGGATCTGCTGGGGAGGCTGCTCTGGGTCCTTGCTTTGCTGCATTTCAGGCTCAGCAGCTCCAAAACTCGAGCAGTCCCAGTGCTGCCTCCTGGATCTCCTCAGGAGCTGGAGTCCTGCTTCCAAAGCCTGGGCAGGCTGGGCTTGGGAGGCCTGAGAGGATCCATCTGCTCTGCCTGGCCTGCTGCAAACTATCCCTAAAGGATGTGGCTCCTCAGGGACAGGAATTTGAGCTCCTCCAGCTGTAATTCCCAGGGTCTGGGAGCTGCTGGCCTTGGCAGGCCCCACTGTGCCAGCAAACTCAGGGCCATGGTGTCACCTGCTCCTCATAGCTCAGTGCTGGGGGATGTGGCCTGTGCTGCTGCTTGCCAGAAGATATGAGGGAATTCTTTTGTTTCCTGGCTTGGAAAGACTTTCCCACTGCTCCACAGGAGCTCAGCTTGTTCAGAGCAGGATGTGCAGAGCTGGTCTGGTCTGTGTTGGCAGAGAGGGGCTGCAGGAAGCTTTGGGAACCATCCCTGAAAGTGGTGTGGGTGCCCTGGAAGGGCTGAGCCAGGCAGTGCCCGCTGGTGACCTGCAGGTTTGGAGAGACAGCAGAATAATTTCATGTCCTGTCCATCTGTAAAAGGTCTCCCTGCCTGTTTGCAGCCAGCAGATCTGAGTGCTTTTTCCTGCTTCCCCTGCTGCTGCTGCTGCTGGTGGTGCTGCTGCTACCTCATGTCATGGAGTTATCCTTCCCTTTGGAAGCTGAATGATGTCTCCTACTGAGCCTCCCCAAATTCATCACTGTCCTGTGGCACCAGGGCACTGCTGGGCTGTGGTGACCCGCTCTGAGCTGGCCCACTGCCACCTGGAGCCACCAGCAGCAGCTGGCCCAGCAGAGAGGTGCAGGACACAGCCCCTCGTGGGACCAAGGGCGCTGCAGAGGGGGAGCTCCCAGGGGCCGGGGAGCTGGGAGTGTGGCTGTGCTCAGGGCACACGGCCTGGGCACTCTCCCCTCGTGTTCACCTGTCTGAAAAGTGACAGGGGGACAGGGGTTCTGTCCCAGGAGGCAGCAGGAGCTCCCCAGGGCTGGGCAGTGCAGCCCGAGCTGTGCTTGCTGTGTGTGACCAGGTTTGGCACAAACCTGCAGGGGCTGCGACAGAGGCTCCTCTGCTGTGGCTGCTGGGGACACTGGGAAGGGGAATCAGGACATGACCCACATTTCCAGCTCCTGTCAGAGCCACAGGGCTTGTTTTGCTCGGATTTTGGTGTGCTTTGTGCTGGACTGGGAGCTGCAGTCTAACCCCGGTGCAGCTGGGGACCTGCACATTCTGCTGAGCATCTCAAGTCAAGGATCCATTTCCATTCCTTGTTTCTCCCTAACCCGGGGATTCAGCAGTCCCAAACCTCCTCCAGTCCTGACTCTCACAACCAATCACTTGAGAATGACCCAAATATTGGCGCAGATGCCTGGGAATCCCTCAGCCATGGAGTCTTGCTTGGGGCTGCAAAACACAGGAGACAAAAACTGAGTTTGGAGGTGTCTGAAGGAAGCACTGCTGCCCCTGGGAGGTGGAGGAGAAGGTTGTGGGCACCGAGATGAGGATGCCCTTCATCCCTCTGAGACATGAGAATGTCCCAGGGCATTGAGCCTCTGCCTTGTGCTCCTTCCCCTCACTTTTTGGGGCGGCTGAGAGCAGCTTGGAGCTTCCAGACAAAACCCCCCAGGAGTAAGGAGGAGCCAGGCTTCAATCAGGAGAGGCCTCCAGCCTGGTGTGTGCACCAGGGCCCAGCACTGACAGCTCAGGGAGGGGCTGAGAGGCTGTGCTGAGGTCAAGGTGCTGAGTGCCCTTCTTGCCTGGAGCCAGCGCTGTCTCTGTGCTTGAGTGCAGCTTTTCCCTGTCCTCCCCACCCCCTTGCTGAGGCTCCACATCCTCCCTGGCAGCTTGTCACTTCTCTGCAGATGTCTAGACAGGAGGATTCAGTGCGTGTCAGTTATGCCTAATTCATTTAAAAAAAAATAATAAAAAAAAAAAAAATAGAAGCCCCAACGCTCGTGGGAGCTGGGGATTCTCAGTCCTGCAGACTCAGCACTGTCTGTGCTGCCCTGCTCTGCCTTGAGGCTCCCTCGGAGCAGATTCGTTCTAGGGAGCTGCAGGAGCAGCAGGGGCTCTGCAAGGGAAGGCAGAGGCAAAGGGAAGGGAGGAGAGGAGGTTTGGGGGAGGTTTTTAGGGCTGGGCTGTGGTCCTTGTCCCTGCTGCTCACCCCATTTGTGTTCTTGTGCTCCCACTGAGGGTCCCAGCTTCCCTGGCACTGCCAGCTCCCCAGTTCCTGTCTCCCTCCTGAAGGCAGGGCTGGCTCCAGGAGGGACAGCTCCCTTGGTGCCACACACGTGCATGGAAAACCTCAGCCCTGGGCTCTGTACAGGTGCAGAACCCAGCCGTGGGGAGCGCTGAGGATCCGCAGCTCAGAGCATCCCCCTGCTCCCGGAGCAGCTCCCTCCCTCTGCCTCCTTGCCAGTGCTGGCTCTTGCAGCCTGCACACAATGAACCTGATGGGAACTGGAGCTGCTGCCCGCTGCCAGTGCCTGTCTGAGCTCCCTGCCTGCAGCCACAGCGCTGGCAAAGCACCGATGTGCTTCAGTTTCTGTGTCAGTGACACTGAAGTGACACATCCTGCTGGGGACAACTGCCTGGATTTAGTGCCTGCTTTGCGTCTGGGTCCTGGACAGGCCCAGCTGCACGGTTCCCATGCTCTCTGCTTGTGTTTGTTGTAGGGAAGGGGGGAATGCAATTTATTTTGTGATTGCCCCTCTGAAAGAAGGAATAAATGGGGGTATCCAAGTTTGAGGGATAAGGGCAGTGCAGATCTGCTGTAGCTGTGAAAACAGCATTTGATTATTGATGAGAAAATGCTGCTCCAGTGTGATCCTCTCCCTCCCCAGGGCTCCAAGCTTTTGCTCCATGCCAGGGGGAGTTTGGCTGTGCCATTTTAGAGGGCACCGCTCTGGCTCCAGCCCTGAAAGGGGACTTGGCACCATGGTGCTACCTCACAGACCTGGCTTGTGCTGCTGTGACACGCTGGGCTCGAGCTGAGCACTTTGTGCCTTCTCCAGAGGCAGCCCTTGTGTGGGAGACACAGAGCTGTGCACAAACAGCTGATTTTCCAGGAGGGAGGCACACAGGGACGTGGCACAAAGGGATGGGGACACATGGAGGGGATGGTTTTAAGCTTGACTGCATGTCAGGCCTGAGGGCATGGGGGCTGTCCCCTGCTCCCCTGTCCCCACCATCTGAGCAGCTGCACAGGATGTGTCCCCGCTGCCTCGCAGCCCTCCTGCCAGACACCAAATCCCCATCCAGGCTGTCAACAAAAAGCCATTCTCCGGGGCCTTCCTGGGGAAGGGGCAGGCTCGGAACTTCTCCCTGGAGGATCCTCTGTTCCCTGCTTATTGCTCAGCACGCTTCTTTTCACTCACAGCAAAATATGGTTTTTTTGTGCAGAGAGAACAGGCCTCCCTTTGGGCAGGGATCATTTGCATTAATTAACAGAGCTGTTATGCATGGCCACGCTCAGGCGCAGAGAAGCCAAACAAATGCCTCCTTTTTTTTGGTTTTTTTGTGCCATAACCTCAGAGTTATTCCAAAGGAGGCAGTACATCCGTCCCAGCCCGTGGGGACACGTGCACTGCTGCTGCTGCTGCTGCCCACAAAAGTGGGCTTGTGCTTCCCCTCTGGAGCCCTGGACACTGCTGCACTGTCTCCTGTGGTGCAGGCTGTGTTCCCCATTAATTACATCCCACAGACAGACCCTCATTTCCTGGGAGTGACGTTTTAACAAGGAAATGAGGAATATTTGGTGCTGCCAGCGAGGTGGGGACTTACAGGGAGCAGCACTGGGGTGTTCCTTCCCTTTTTCCACACTGGGTTTGTTCTGATCCATTAAGGCAGAGCAGCTCTGATGGGCACAAGTTCTTGTGGGGTGGAGGGGACAGTGGGACTGCAGAGGGGACAGTGGGGTCTGTACCCACTGCACGGCTTCAACCAGCCCTGTGCCAGGGCTCCTGGAGAGTGACACTGTCCCTTGGGGCTGCTGGGAGGGTGAGCAGCTCCTCGGGGAGGCTGGAGCCAAAAAACCACCAAGCACGGCTGCCAGGACTGTCCTCTGGTTTGGGGACACCATGGAGCCCAGTGGCTGGGGTGGCACCTCCCTCTTGTCCTGCTCCCTTGGTCTGTGTCAGAGGCCGGGTGACACCGTGGCAGTGTTGGTCAGGGTGGGTGACACAGCCCTGTGCCAGCCCTGGTGACACAGCCCTGTGCCAGCCCAGACAGGGATGCTAATGATGAAAATCCTCCTTTCTGTGGGCATCTCATCCAGCAGATGTGAATTAGGAGTGGGGATGTCCCAGGGATGCTGCAGCCTCCCAGGCTGGGATGTGTGAGGACAGGACCACACTCCTGGGCTCCTCCCTGCTGCGAGGGCACGGTGACATGCTGCTGTCCCTGCTGGAAAGCACCAGCAGGCCCTGCCTCTGCCCTGTGCCCCTGAGCCCACTGCCAGGGAGAGGAGGAATCTCCTGGCACTCTGGGTGATGCAAACAGAAAAGGGCATTGCAGGCTTCTCCCCGCTCGGGAAACATGTTTATTCATCTTTTCTTCCTCCCCCAGACTCTCGTATGTGCTACAACTGCTCCTTAAAAAGGGAAGAGCTGGCTGCATCCCTGGCTGAGCAGGCACAGGATGCTGGGCTGCTATTTTTAGGCTCAGCAGGGCTGATGTGGAGGTGTGCGAGGAGCGGGAGGCTGAGGGGATTCTCTCGCCGCAGGGATGCGGGGGCAGCTCGCAGGCTCGCTTTTGATTCAAGCTGCCTTTTTTCCTGCTGCTGCCTCCTCCTCCTTCCTCCTGCTGCTCAGTCATCCCCTCCTCGCCCCCCCAGCTCTTGGCTGCTGCTGGCACAGAGGCAGCCAAAGGCCTTTTGGAGCAGCCTGGATGCAAACAGCACCAGGGGGAGGAAATCTCTGTGTGAATAAATGTTCCTTGATCAGGCAGGTTTTGTTTTCCTAGAATCACAGAATGGTTTGGCTTGGAAGGGACTGTAAAAATCATCTGGTTCCATGGGCAGGGACAGCTTCCACTATCCCAGGGTGCTCTGAGCTCCATCCAGCCTGGCCTGGGACACTCCCAGGGATCCAGGAGCAGCCACAGCTTCTCTGGGAAATCCATTCCAGAGCCTCCCCACCCTCACAGGGGAAGAATTCCTTCCCCATATTGAACCTGAATTTCCCCTCTTTGTTTGAACCATATGACATTTCCCCAGCAGGGCCTGCTCAGAGCTGTCAGGGTCGCTGTCGGCACGGGGTGTTTGAGCTGCGGTGGCTCCCACAGGGCTAAAGCCTGGATTGATGCCTTCAGTTTTAGCTTTCATATTTTCCAGCCTCTGCCCTGCGTGAGGATGTAACTCTGAACTCCACACAGAGTGGCAGCAAGGGCTCCTCATACAAGATTGTTAAACCAATCCTTTCCCAGCCCCAGAACCAAAGGCACGGGCACAGCTCTAGGCCCAGAAAGTGCAAACAGCAGCGAACTGAGGAGAGCAGCCTGGGAGGGTGGGGCTTTATTGACCAAAGCTCTAATTGGGCAATCAGCCCCAATATAACTTATAAAAGTGTGAAAACTTGTGACTTACCAGCCTGGCTTCATCTTGGCTCCTGCTTGGCTCCATCTTGGCTCCTGCTTGGCTCCATCTTGGCTCCATCTTGGCGCCATCTTGGCTCCTGCTTGTTTCCATTTTGGCTCCATCTTGCCTCCATCTTGGCTCCTGCTTGGTTCCATTTTGGCTCCATCTTGCCTCCATCTTGGCTCTATCTTGCTGCAGCCTCTATCTTGGCCATCTTGGCTGCAGCCTCAGCTAGGCTCTTGCACTGCCCAAGGCGCATCCTTTGAAGGCCCTTTCAAACAAATCCCTCCTTTATTCCTTCACCCCTGCCCAGCCTCTTTGGGGCACCAGGATAACCCCTTTGCTTTTCCCCCGTCGCAGAGGCGGTGGCAAGGGGCTGCCCCCTTCCCTGCCCGCCGCAGCCATGGAGGGGGGAGTGCAGCTCCTGAGCCGCGATGGCCACAGCATCTCGCACAACTCCAAGCGCCACTACCACGACGCCTTCGTGTGCATGAACCGCATGCGGCAGCGGGGGCTGCTCTGCGACATCGTCCTGCACGTGGCCACCAAGGAGATCAAGGCCCACAAGGTGGTGCTGGCGTCGTGCAGCCCCTACTTCCACGCCATGTTCACAAGCAAGTAGAGTCCTCTCTTCCCCAGGGACAGGCTGGCCCTGCTCGCAGCACTCCCCCTCTCCAAATCCTTTCCCCGCTCCCTGTGGTCACTGCCCTGCCCTTTCGTGGGTCACTTTTGTGAGTAAGAGCAGGAATATTCCTCGTTTCGCTGCCTTCCTTGAATCCCTGTGCCCTGGTGTTCCCCTCCTGCACAGGAACCTGTCCCCTGTCCTGCAGACCTGGTTCCCAATCCCTACAGCTGGGCAGGAAACCTTCCAAAAACAAACCACTTGTTCCATGCATGGTTAAACCCCCCTTTTCACTCCCTTCCCTGATTCCCTTTGCCCACAGCCCCCTGCACAGGGATTCTGCTGCCCTCTCTCCTGTCCTGGCCCCCATTTCCTACAGCTTCTCCTTGCTAAGAGCTGGGCAGAAAACCTTCCTGGGCTGAGGTGTGGAGGTGGATGCAGCTCATTCTGTGCATGGTTAAATGCTCCATTTCAGTCCCTTCCCTGATTCCCTTTGTCCTCAGCCCCCTGCACAGGACCCTGGTGTCCCTCCTCCCGTCCCTCCCCATTCCCCACCTGCAGAGGTGGATGCAGCTCGTTCCACGCAGCCTCCTGTGGGGAAACAGCCCTGCTGGGGGGGATTCTTGTTCATTTTTGGTGTCCTTTGCCCCAGATGAGATGAGTGAGAGCCGCCAGACCCATGTGACACTGCATGACATCGACCCCCAGGCGCTGGAGCAGCTGGTGCAATATGCCTACACGGCTGAGATCGTGGTGGGAGAGGGCAACGTGCAGGTAGGAGCTTTTTCCCAAATCCCCCTTCTCCACAAAGCTGTTCTGTACCACATCTGCCTCCAGGGGACTCCTCTCCTGCTCAGCACTGCCAGCTGTTCCTGTGGTGGCAGCTGGATCTGGCAGTGGCCAGGGGGTTTGGTTGGTCCCTTCCCAGAGGTGGCTCCTCAAAGCTCTGTGCAGTTCCCAGCATCATTCCTGAGCACCTGCCCTTCACCTGGCCCTGGGGGGTGTTCCAGGTGTCCTTCCCAGCTGTTCTTTACCTTAGAAACCACGAGTGCTCTGTCCTTTCTGTGCTTGCATGCCTGGAGGTGCTCACTAAACCTGCTCTGCTTGTGACTCGCAGTGGGACGAGGGTGAAAATAATTTCCTTGCCCTGGAAGCTCCCTTTTCCCCCATTCTTTTCCACTGTGCCAGACCCTTCTTCCTGCTGCCAGCCTGCTCCAGCTCAATGGTGTGCGGGATGCTTGCTGCAAGTTCCTGCTCAGCCAGCTCGACCCCTCCAACTGCCTGGGCATCCGGGGCTTTGCTGACACCCACTCCTGCAGCGACCTCCTCAAGTCTGCCCACAAGTACGTCCTCCAGCACTTCGTGGAGGTGTCCAAGACTGAGGAGTTCATGTTGCTGCCCCTTAAACAGGTGAGGCCCCACTGGCAGTGTGCAGGTCTGGGTGCAGCAAAGCTTTTCCTGCTCCACGGGTGAAAAGCCCGGCGGATCCGCAGTGAGAGGATAGGGTTTGGCAGGGGGTTGTCCCCAGGTTCTGGGCTTTGGCCCCACTCTCTTCAGGCTGTGGGAAGAGCTCTGTCAGCTCTGAATCCCACATAAAGATAGGAGGGTAGGAGGGGGGTAATTTTTGTCACTGGTGCTTGCCATGTGAGCTGTGAGCACATTGCCCTGGCTGTGGGAGCACAGCCCAGGGAATAGGTCCTGGCTGCCCTGGGCACGTGGCTGAGATGTTTAAATCAGCTCAGCTAATGTTTCTTGCTGGTCATCATGTGGTGCCAGTCTGGCCCCTGCCTCATCCCCCTGGGCAGGAGCAATCCCCAGTCCTTGCTCTTGCATCACCGGCCTTCATGGGCCCTCAGCAGGATCAGACACCTCCCTCCACCCATTCCCAGTGGGGCAGTGGGAGGTGACAACGACGGGAGGGTCCACATCTCCCCCTGCTGCTGCTCTGCAGCCCTTGGCAGGTGAAGGGACAGCTCTGGGAGCAGCCAGGGCTCCTGGGTCTGTCCCAGGAAATATGGAAGGGACAAATGCCAGCAGAGCCATCCCTGATGCCACTGACAGACAGGAATTGTCAGGCATTGCAGCAGCCTCAGCCACAGCTTGGGGTAAGAGCCAGGGAGGATGGTCAGAGATGTCCCCACAAAGCTGCTCCCGCTGCTTTTGGGGCACCCAGTTACTGTGTGGACCCCGCAGCACTTCCAGAGCTCTGCCTCTGGCACTGCTGTCCCACTGGGCCGTGTGCCAGGAGCTGGGAACATCTCCTTTCCTCCCACCCCACACCAACCAGCACTGCCCATCCCATACTGACCAGCACTGCCCTCCCCACCCCACACCAACCAGCACTACCTTCCCTTCCCCACCCTGCAGGTGCTGGACCTTATTTCCAGCGACAGCCTCAACGTGCCCTCGGAGGAGGAGGTGTACAGGGCTGTGCTCAGCTGGGTCAAACACGACGTGGATGGCAGGAGACAGCACGTGCCCAGGGTGAGAGCACTGGGAAGGGCTGAAAGTGCTGGGAAGGGGCTGAGAGTGTGCTGGGAAGAGGAAGGAAGTGCTGGGAAGGGGGAGAGTGAGCTGAGAGTGCTGGGAAATGGGGCCTGCTTCTGCCCACCGTCCCCAAGTGCCGGGGCTGGACGGGCACATGGCTGGAGGAAGCTGCAGGACAGGGCAGGAACGGCAGGTCCCCATCCCACCACTTCCAGTCCAGGTTGGAAGGGACCTCAAATCCCATCTCATCCCACCCCCTGCCATGGGCAGCGACACCTTCCACTATCCCAGGCTGCTCCAACCTGGCCTTGAACACTTCCAGCAATGGGGTAGCTCCAGGGCAACATGTGCCAGGGCCCCACCACCCTCTGAGTAAAGAGCTTCTCCCTGACCTCTAACCTCAGTGTGTCCCCTTCTGTTTAGCCCTGTCCCCTGCCCTGTCCCTGTGCCCCTGTCCCAAGGCCCGCTCTGCTGTCCCCCCTCAGCTCATGAAGTGCGTGCGGCTGCCGCTGCTGAGCCGCGATTTCCTCATGAGCAACGTGGACACGGAGCTGCTGGTGCGGCACCACTCGGAGTGCAAGGACCTGCTCATCGAGGCCCTCAAGTACCACCTGATGCCCGAGCAGAGAGGGGTCCTGAGCAACAGCCGCACGCGGCCGCGGCGCTGCGAGGGGGCCAGCACCGTGCTCTTCGCTGTGGGTAAGGCCCTGCCGGCCCCTGCCCCGAATCCCTGCCCTGTGCCCGGCTTTTCTGGGCTACGTTTGCTCCGTTTGCCCTCCCCGAGCAGGTGGAGGGAGCCTGTTTGCCATCCACGGCGACTGCGAGGCCTACGACACGCGCACAGACCGCTGGCACATGGTGGCCTCCATGTCCACGCGCAGGGCCCGCGTGGGCGTCGCGGCCATCGGGAACAAGCTGTACGCCGTGGGCGGGTAAGGGGGCACGGCACGGGGCGGGGGGCAGCTGGGGAGGGTGGCAGGGGGCTGCTCCAGGAGCAGGGATGGCCAGCAGGGCCTCCTGGAGTCGGCGTGATCCGGCGGTAGCCGTGGGAGAGCCCCTTCCCTGCGCTGCGGGGGCTCAGTCTGCCTCCTGAACTGGGACGTTTCCGTCCCATTTCCCTTAGAATCCCAGTCTGGTTTGGGTTGGAGCCTTAAAGCTCATCTCATCCCACCCCCTGCCATGGGCAGGGACATCTTCCACCACCCCAGTTTGCTCTGAACCACATCCAACTTGGGCACTTCCAGGGATGGGTCAGCCACAGCTTCTCTGAGCAGCCCCTTCTCCCCCCTGCAGCTACGATGGGACCTCTGACCTGGCCACAGTGGAGTCCTACGACCCTGTCACCAATTCCTGGCAGCCCGAGGTGTCTATGGGCACCAGGAGGAGCTGCCTGGGTGTGGCAGCCCTCCATGGGCTCCTCTACGCTGCTGGGGGGTACGATGGGGCCTCGTGCCTCAACAGGTAGGGATTGCCCTGCTCCAGCCCTCCCTGCTCCTGCATGCACTGTCCTTGGAGCTGGGAGCCCTGCTCCTGACCCTTGAGTAGATGTTTTGCAGCCCAGCTCCTTCTTGCAGTGGGGAAGAAGCCCCACTTTGTAGCCCTGTGCCCCAACAGAACCCAACCTGTGTCAGTTTCTCCCTCTGTTTCCCCTGTCTATCCCAAACTCCCTTGGGAGCTGCCCCTCCAAGAGCTTTGACCTGGGCTTTTCCAGTGTCCCACCTTTTGTCCCTGTGTCCCTGCCTGCTGCAGCGCGGAGAGGTACGACCCCCTGACAGGCACCTGGACCTCCATCGCTGCCATGAGCACCCGGAGACGCTACGTCCGTGTGGCCACGCTAGGTGGGTGCTGCCAGGGGGCTGGGGGTCCTGGGCAGCCTCTCCTGCACTGCTGGGGCTTCCTTTGGCTGCTCTGATCCAGTTCCTGCCCCCTCTGCTCTGATGTGGTCCCTGCCTCTGCCCTTCTCAGCCTCCCTAATAACTGGGATTCATCGCACTCTGGAGGCAGCTCCTGAGGGGACCCACAAATTGTTCCCTTCTAGTTTGGAGCAAGGGGCTGCCTGTGGATGATCTCCTGTCCCTGGAAAGGAAGGGGCAGCCTGGTTAGTCCTTCAGTGTGGAAGCAGGACAATCCCTTTTAGTGATCTCAGCCCAGCAGGAGCCGCATTTCCCTGGGGATGCTTCCCACCTGTCCCAGTGTCCCTGTCCCTGCTCTCTGCTTTCAGCTCTCACTGCTGACTCAGAGCTTCCCTCCTCTCCATCCCCAGCTCCCTCTGAGCCTGCCCCAGCTGATTCTGGCATTCCCCTGCTCCAGCCTCCTCCACTAAAAACACCCCGGGGCTCCAGTGGGAGCACTGGCAGCTCCCTGTCAAGGAGGTCAAGAGGCAGCAGGAGAAGGAGCTCTCTGGGAAGCTTTGCAGGGGAGCTGCCTGATGAATATTTCACACCAGTCCTGCTGGAAGGGGAGGGAGCTGGGCTGGCCGTGCTGAGAGGAGCAGCCTGGGGCAGGGGAGGCTCAGCCTGGGCCTGTGTGGGCACCTCCAGAGTGGCTCCTGTGCCCTTGTGAGGGCTGTGCTGGGACAGGGACGTGTCTGTAGCTCATCCCTGTGTCTCTGTGGCTGTCTTTGCAGAAGGAAACCTCTATGCAGTTGGGGGCTACGACAGCTCATCGCACTTGGCCACGGTGGAGAAGTACGAGCCCCAGGTAAATCCAGGAGATCTGAGTGACTCTTCTGCTTCTGAACCCTCTTCAGGGGCACCTGGAAGGCCTTAACCCACCGTGCATGGCAGGGAGATGGAGGGCTGTCAGCAGGGACAGAGCACCCGGGTGCAATCCTGAGCAAAATGACCCAAAGCTGCTCTGTGAGAGCTCTCAGTGAGGTTTGGGCCACCAGGACACCCTCTGTCCCTGCAGCTCTGTGGGGAGCAGGGATCCTGTCTGTGCCCTGAGCTGTTCCCAGCTCCCAGCTGAGCTCCTGCAGGCTGGGGACACGTGTTGTGCCCAGGGACACACGGCTCTGCTCCAGCAGGGTCGGTCACTGCAGAAAGATCAAATAGAAGGTCCTGGAGGCTCTTCATGAGCTGCAAAGCCCCAGCTGCACTCACACAGGTTGGAAATAGATACAGCTCAAGCCCCATGGCTGGGCTGGCATTCAGCTGGGACACAGCTGGTGGCCTGGCACAGGGAGCTCTGTACCCCTGGAGTGGCTCCTGCCAGCTGCTGCTGTGCTCTCCTGAGCCAGGCAGGAGATTCCTCCTGGGAGCCTTTCCTGGGGAGGAGAGAAATGAGTTTCCCCCCAAAAGGATTTCCATGCCAGGAGCTGTGTGTTCAGAGCAGGACTGACCCCACAGAAGTGAGCTGGCAGGGAAATGCCCTGTGCAGTGGCTGATGGGTTCCCTGTCCCCAGATCAACACCTGGACGCCCATTGCCAACATGCTGAGCCGCCGCAGCAGCGCGGGCGTGGCCGTGCTCGAGGGGATGCTCTACGTGGCTGGTGGCAATGATGGCACCAGCTGCCTTAACTCCGTGGAGCGCTACAACCCCAAATCCAACACCTGGGAGAGCGTGGCCCCCATGAACATCCGCAGGTAAGGGGCTGTGCCCCCTCTGCAGCCTCAGCTGCTGCAGCAGGGCCGGGGGTCTCACCTTGCTGGGCCCTGCAGGCCACAGAGCGCAGGCCCAGCCGGGGTTTTTTAGGGTTTGTGGCTGGCTCCCCACGTGCCTGCAGTGCTGAGAGGGATTGCAGGGTGTGCCAGGAGGGCACAGCAGGGCTGTTCTGCAGGGGGATTTATGGATTTGTCCTCAGAAGTTTGTGTGGCCATGGAGAACCGGGGCTGAGCCCACAGAGATGCTGCTGGGCTGCGGGAGCCTGCAAGCCCGAGGGTTTTGGGCTCGGAGGGTTTGGTGTTTGATGAGGTTTGGGGTGAGGGGGCAGATCTGTGCCTCTGTGCCGAGCTCTGCCCCAGCAGTTCATTTTCACGGTGTGTCTGTGAAAGGGCAGGTCCTGAAAGGTCAGGGCAGGTCCTGTAAGGTCAGGGCAGGTCCTGTGAGGTCTAGGCAGGTCCTGAAAGGTCTGGGTAGGTCCTGAAAGGTCTGTGCAGGTCCTGTAAGGTCTGGGCAGGTCCTGAAAGGTCAGGGTAGGTCCTGAAAGGTCTGGGCAGGTCCTGAAAGGTCTAGGCAGGTCCTGTAAGTCTGGGCAGGTCCTGAAAGGTCTGTGCAGGTCCTGAAAAGTCTGGGCAGGTCCTGAAAGGTCAGGGCAGGTCCCTGTGGCGCTGAGCTCCCCCCACACCTCAGCCTCACCCCCGTGCTCTCTGCGCTGCCCTTCCAGGAGCACCCACGACCTGGTGGCCATGGACGGGTGGCTTTACGCTGTGGGGGGCAACGACGGCAGCTCCAGCCTGAACTCCATCGAGAAGTACAACCCCCGCACCAACAAGTGGGTGGCGGCCTCCGGCATGTTCACCCGCCGCAGCAGCGTGGGAGTGGCCGTGCTGGAGCTGCTCAACTTCCCCCCGCCCTCCTCGCCCACCCTCTCCGTGTCCTCCACGAGCCTTTGACACCGAGCCCAGCCGTGCCTCAGCCCCAAGGGACAGCGGTGGCACCTTCCCGGCCCCAAGGGACAGTGGTGGCACCTTCCCAGCCCCAGGGGACAGCGGTGGCACTTTCCTGGCCCCAAGGGACAGTGGTGGCACCTTCCTGGACCCAAGGGACAGTGGTGGCACCTTCCCAACCCCAGGGGACAGCGGTGGCACCTTCCCAGCCCCAGGGGACAGTGGTGGCACCTTCCCAGCCCCAGGGGACAGTGGTGGCACCTTCCTGGCCCCAGGGGACAGCGGTGGCACTCACCAGGCCCCAGGGGACAGCGGTGGCACTCACCAGGCCCCAGGGGAGAGCGGTGGCACTCACTAGGCCCCAAGGGACAGCGGTGGCACTCACCAGGCCCCAGGGTTGAGCCGCTCACTCTGAGTGGGGAGCACAAACCCCAGCCCAGCCCTTCTGGGAGGCTCTCCCCACTCTGGGGACACCCACAGGGTCACCAGCGCCGCCAAATGTGCTTACAGGGCCAGCCCCTCCCAGAGGGCGAGCAGAGGGGGCTCTCCCTCCAGCCACACTCATCCAGCATCCCCCAAAAAGCTGCTTTGGGCAGGGGGGCCCTGGGGCATCGCTGCTGTCTGGGATGGCCGCGCTCCAGCCGTGCCACCGGGCACTGCCAGCCCCGCAGTGGCCCTGGGACACGGCCCATGGGTCCCCCCTGCTCTGAATGTCACTGTAGCCAAACCAAGCCTGTGTGCACTGTTGGGACTCCGGGGCCGCTGCCCGGCTCTGAGGGTGTTTCTCTGATGCCTTAAACACGCCAAGAGAAGAAGCCCAGCCCAGGCACAGCCCTGCAGGATGGGGAGGGTTGGAGGCAAAGCTGGGAGCGTCCTGACCCCTCCAGTGCTGCCCTGGCCCACCAAGGTCCCAGCTGAGCGTGGCCCTGGCGAGCGGCCGGAGGGACCTCGGTGGCATCGTGGCCATCGCTGGCCTAGGCTCCAGGGCTGGGGCTGTGCACGTGGTGCTGGCCTGGCCTGTTTGCTGTTCCCATCTCTGCAAAGCAGATTCTGGGTTTGTGGAAAGGAGTCGGTTCTTGGAGAAAGGACAGTCCAGCCTTCTGCATGAGGAGGATTGCCTGGCATTACTTTTTTGGGGTTTAAGTTTTTTATTTACCCTTTTTTTTTTTTAATTTGAGCGCTGATATGACTTCATATCCCTTTATTTTTTACACTCCCCATCCCCTCTGCTCTCGAGGCAGCAGAAGGGATGCAGTTCCTTTTCTCATTTGTTGAGGAGATGATTCCTGTGCCCTGGAAGATGTTCTCTCTGGATGGGTGGGGTGTGTGCATGTGTGAGATGCCCAAAGCAGCACGGGAGGGACAATTTCCAATTAGTGACTCCCTGGCAATTAAGCAACCACTTTAATGAACTGAAGGTTGGATAAATTAGCACTGTAAGGTCTGTCCTAGAGCCAGGGACCCCGTGGTGTGGTGTTTTCAGGTGTGCTGTGTGTGTGAGCCGAGAGCTGAGGCACAGGTCAGGTGCTCTCCACACCACTGGTACCTCAGTCATGTTCAGATGTAGCACTGGAAATACAGTCCAGCTGTTTGGAACTCATTCCTTCCTCCTTTTTTCCCCCCTGCTCCCCAGTTCTCACCCACAGAGCTCACATTTCACTCGTGTGGTACTCGTGGGCCTGAATTTTCAAGTAGCAAGAGATTTCTCCTTTTTTTTTAGGGGGGTGAAAGAAGAGTTTAAAATTAGACAGGGACTTCCCCAACTTCAGATCCTTTTCTTGGCAGTCTCATTTCCCCTGGACAGGTGCCTGCAGGTTTTCCAAGCCCACTGGCATCCTTCACAAGCCCACTCACAGTGCCTCACATTGTACACCTGCAATTGCCAGCAGCTTCTGAAAACCAGGGCTGCTTCTCCTTCCAGCCTCTCCCCAAGGACAGTGTGAGGAGGCCTTTTTGGCTTTTGGAACAGGCTCTAAATCTTCTTTTTGTCCCCTCCTCACTGGCCCAGCCTGTCACAGCTCAGCAGCTCTCCCATTTCCCTGTCCTGTGAGTGTCCAGGCTCTGCAGTGCTCTCCTGGTCCATGTGGACTGCCCCAGGACGGTCAGAGGAATCTGCTTTGTTCAAAAAATGATGAAATCAGTGAAATCTGCTCTGTTTTGTGCCTGTGCCTCCACCCAAGCGAGCTTTCAACCCTTTCCATCCCATTCCTGTAACCAACATCAGGATTTCTCTCTCCTGCTGGGCTCACATCAAGGTGTCCCTGGCTCCAGGGTCCCCTTTGGAGGAGGATCAGCCCAAAAACCCCGTGGAGAGGTGGAAGGGGCTGGTGCTGAGGAGCTCAGGAGGAGTCAGGAATGAAGGGAGAGTGGAGCCCGGCCAGGAGGGGCAGTGCAGGAGCTGCTGAGGGGGAACAGGGCTGGTTCCAAACAAGGAATGAGATGTGGCAGTGGCCCAGCCTCTGCTCCAGCTGGGGCTGCTGCAGAGTGAGGAGGGAGCTGTGCCTTGGGAGCCAAACCTGGGGGGAGCAAGAAATGCAGCAGCTGAGGAGAATTTTGGTGCCACGTGCCCTTGGCCTCGGTTGGAATCTGCAGCATGGCAGTGTGAGGCTGTCCTGAGGGCTCCTGTGCCCCTGGCTGGGCCCTGAGCAATATCCCATGAGCCTGACCCAAGGAAAGCCAGCCAGGAGGGAGCCCCTTGTCAGTGCTGCCCAAACTATGCAGGTGCTCCCTGCTTCCCTGCAAAGGGAGGGCAAGGAAAGGGCAAAACAATTCCCCAGCATCTTCTGGGGGTCCCGAGCCCCCCGACCCACACTGTGTGGACACGAGGTGTCAGCACCTGCCCTGGGAGATGCCAGGGTGGGATTGCTCCTGGTGCTGCACGTCCCCTGCCGAGGAGGAGGAGGAGGAGAGCTCGGAGGGGCCGTGTGTCTGTGTCTGTCTGTCTGTGCGTAGCGATCCTGTCTGAGGGGAGGAAAACAACTCTGTGTGGCTTCCCTGCCAGTTTTAGTCCGTAGTGTCTGACCCAAGATGTTCCTTTTCTGAATTCCCAGCAGAGGAGCGTCCCTGAGCCGGGGGGCTCCAGGCTCTGGGGGATTTTTCCCAGCAGGGCCAGGCAGGAGCCCCTGCCCTGATTTGGGGGCCAGAGGCTCCCTTGGGCTCCCTGCTGGGCACACCTGGTTCAGATCCATGTCCAAGCGTTGTCACTTTGATTTCTCTGTAACTTACCCAACTTTATTTATGTGAACTCCGTTTCTCTGAATTTTTTGCACTACATGGGACTGGGGAGGGGACACAAGCAATAGAAGCCAACGTGTACAATAAAGATGTTTTCTTGGATACTGGATCCTGCCTCGTGCATCCTTCACTCTCTCCTCCCTGGCTCCTGGGGCTGCTCCCTGCTCCCCAGGAGTCCCCAGGCAGGGGATGCAGGGCTCTGCATCTGCCTGAGCAGCCAGGGCAGGGTTTGGGATGGAGATCAGGGAGAAGTTCTTCCCCCTGAGGGTGCTGGGCACTGGACAGGCCCCCAGGGAAGGGGTTCCAGAGCTCCAGGGTCGTTTGGACAAGGCTCTCGGGGATAGGGTGGGGTTGTCTGGGCAGGGCCAGGGATTGGACTCTGATTTAGTGGATCCCTTCTGGCTTGGCATGTGATTCTGTGAGATCTCACCTGCCTGGCTGTCACCGCTCCAGGCCTTGAGGCATTTGCTCAGAGCTCCCAGCTGGGACTGGCCCTGCTGGCTGTAGAGGAGGCCAGAGGTGCCCAGACCAGTTTGGAAGGCCCTGCTGTGGCACAGCAGAGCTAAAAGGAGCAGCTTTTTGCCCAATCCCAGCTGAGGGTGTTGGGGGCCTGGCTGGGTGTGAGGGGCTTTGTATTCCCAGCAGGGATTTTTGCCCTTCCCCTTATCCCAGGGCAAAGGTGCTGCTGGTGCTGGACACCTCTGGGGAAAGGCCCAGGCCCAGAGGGGGCCAGGTGAGGATTACAGGTGATTTACACCTCTCCTGCCATCAAAGGCCAGTCTGGCCTCCCCAGGACTCGCTCCCCAGCTTTCACTGTAGTGGGAACAAGAAGCAGAGCAGGATCCTCGTGCTGCCCCTCCAGCTGCCCCTCAGCCCGTCCCTGTGGCCTGGGACAGGCAGAGCTGGCCCTGTCCTGCTTCCCACGCTGCTGCCAGCCCTGCTGGCACTGCTGAGCCCGTGCCATGCCACAGGGGCTGAAGGAGCTGCTTGGCACCAGCCCTGGGGCTGAGGGAGCCGGGACGCCTGTCCCCTTTCCTGCTGCTCCTGCTTCTGCTTTGGCTCCTATAAATAACTGCTGAGCTCTGAAAGCCTTCCTGGCATCCAGGGGCTGCTTCCCCCAGGTCAGGCTCTCCTGAAAGCAGAACCATGGGCTCTGGGAGAGCTCTGTGCCCCCAAGCTGGTGAAATCCTCATCCACCAGTGCCACCCGGCCCCGGCAGCGCTGGTGGTGTCACTGCTGTCCCTGTGAGCAAACAGGACCTGCCACAGCAGCAGCAGCAGCTGTGTCCCTGCTCTGAACTGGGAGGTTTTATTTAGAACAAAGCTGTGGTCATGACCTGACTGTGTTAGCCACGGGCCCGAGGAGGAATCACAACTTTTCCTGCATGGAACACAGCTGGGGCTGTTTGCTGCAGTGTCTGAGCTCGGCCAGGAGGTGCTGGGCTGCTGCTCTGCTGGCACAGCTTTGCTTCCCAGCCGTGCAGAGAGCACAGAGCTCACACCAGCAAGCCCTGAACTCTCCAATCACGGAATTTCTGATGGGGCCCCTCCAGAGGGGTGTCCTAGTGCTTTGCTGGGCCAGGAAGGGTTAATGGATTCTGGACAGAAAGGGGAGGGGGGAAAAAGGAGCTGCTTTTAAAGGGCAGAGATGGGGAGAAATTTTATGGCACATCCCTTGTCAGCTGCTGTCTCCTGGCCTGGCCATGCAATCCCTTCTTGGGGAAAGCACAAATGGGAGCAGTGCAGCACACCCTGTGTGCCCACCAACCCCAAGAGACTCTGCAGGAAATCCTGCTCTCAGAGGCCTCCCAAAATAACCTGTAGGTTGGTCACATCACGTCCCTTATGGAGTTTCTTACACCACTGTAATTTATATTCACTAAATGGGAATTTTTTTCAGACATGCCATCAATTCAATTGGTTTGACAAGGTCTGATTTCCACAGCCCTGTGTTGATTTGTATTAATTATGTTCTCCTCCTGTAATTGTCAAAGCTAATCCAACTCCCTCACAGGTGTTACATCATTTTCCCAGGAATTACTGGCAACTGGCAACCCCATAATTACTGGGGTGGTATTTTACCCATGGAAACACTGGTATCCCTGTTAAATTATGCAATTTCTTTGCAAATTCCATGGTCCTGCAAGACTTTACTGCAACAGCGATCCAAGCCCTTTGTGTTCAGCTCTTTCAAACTTTCTGACGTGAATTCTCACTATTTTTGGGTCCAGAGCATTCAAGTTTTGTGTTTGCTTCGTAGTAGCCACCTGAAAATGAAAAGGGTTTCTCGTTTCCTATGGCTGGGACTTCTTCCTAATTCCTGAGGGTTTTTTCAGCCCAGAAATATTGAGTCTGCATTTACCTTTTGTCATTAACTTCTCGTTTTTATTGTTGATATTTCCATGCAGCGAGCCACTCACAGCACAGCCAGAAATCTTCAGTTCGCTTCCTTTTATAGCATTTCTTCTACAAATATTCCTTTTTGCTGCTCATGCACATCTCCCTTTGCCCTTTGCTTCCTTGATCCATTTTCCATCATCCCTAGATTTTGATTAGTGCCCCCTGTTTGATTTTTTTTTTCCCCGCTGCCCATTTATTTTTATTTCCTAATCCCCGCTGGGAAGGGCTGTTGAGCGCAGCCTTTGGAACCCCGGAGTTTTTGTTAATGCTTAAACAACCACCACCGACTTTATCTCGCTGCATCCTTATCTCCGCCCGTGCGGCGGCCGAATTCCAGCCGGGAGAGCTCCGGGATGGATTTTCTCTCACGCAGCTCCGTGCCGCGGGTGGCTCGGGGGGAATTCCCAGGGAGCCGGCACCGGGCTCGCCCCTCCCAGCCCGCGGGGCGGGAGCGAGGGGCAGGACCCGGCTTTGGGCTCTGCCCACACCCGCTCGAGTCCCGGCGGGCGGAGAGGAGCGGCCGGGAGCGATCCCGGAGGGATCCCGGAGCGATCCCACAGAGATCCCGCAGTGATCCTGGAGTGATCCCGGAGTGATCCCAGGGTGATCCTACAACGATCCCACAGCAATCCCACAGCGATCCTGGAGACATCCTGGAGCGATCCTACAGCGATCCTGGAGCGATTCTGGAGTGATCCCAAGGTGATCCCACACTGATCCTACACTGATCCCACAGCAATCCCACAGCGAACTTGCAGTGATCTCAGAGCAATCCCACAGTGATTCTGGAACGATCCCACAGCGATCCCACGGTGATCCTCGAGTGATCCCACAGCGATCCCGCAGATCCCACAGTGATCCTGGGGCGATCCCACAGTGATCCTGCAGATCCCGCAGTGATCCTGGAGCAATCCCACAGTGATCCCGCAGAAATCCCTCAGCGATCCTGCAGAAATCCCACACTGATCCTGGAGCCATCCCACAGCGATCCCACAGTGATCCCGCAGATCCCACACTGATCCTGGAGTGATCCCGCGGATCCCACAGTGATCCTGGAGCGATCCCACAGCGATCCCGCAGCGATCCCGGCATGGGGAACATCGCCTGTGTCCCGCAGGCTCCCGGCGGCTTCAGGAGCTCCTTCCGAAGGAAGCCCTCGCTGCAGAAGGAGTGAGTGTCCCCGCCGGGCTCTGCGGGGAGGGAGCGGGGCTGGGTTTGCTGCGGGATTCCTTCATTCCCGGTGCTTTCGGGGGTACTGGCCCCCCCAGCCTCGCCCCGAGTGCCGGGGATGGAATTCCCAGCCGGCAGGGAACACCTGCCCTCGGGAGAAGTGCCACGGAGTTAATTTTTGTTTGGGTAAATGAAGCTGCAGAACACCTGATATCCCCAGCTTTCACTTGGTATTTTATTCAGAGCTGCTGTGAGAAAACAACATTCCCACCCCTCAGGTTTTCGGGAGAAAGCCCCAAATCCCAGCTCTCTGCTGTGGGATTGGTGTTTGTAAACCCAAAGGAGAAGCAGCAGGAAATACCCGTGAAATCCTTTGGGGAATTAGGTGCTGGGCTGTCCCACAGCAGAGCTCCCAGGGAATGCCCTGCAGCTTCCCAGGCTTCCCCCTGCCCCAGCAGCACAGCCAGAGCTGGAAAAGAGCTCTGGAGGAACCAGGTGATTCCTCATGGACCTGCCAGCCCTGCCTGTGTTGGGTTTAGTGTTAGGGTTGTGCCAAAAAAATCCCAAAAGTCTGCCAGGTGAGGCACTTGTGATGAAAAGGAGACCCTGAACTGTCCCCTTGGTGCCCTGTGCTGCCAGAAATCAGCAGGAAACCTGTAGGAGTTCCTGTGGGGTAAAGGAGAGGGGATCCCTCAGGAATTTTGGGGGAAAAGAGAGGGGATCCCTCAGGGATTTTGGGCTCTGGGGGTCTCACACCAGGCCCTGTGCTGGAGCAGCCAAGCCCCAGAGCTCCTCCTGTGCCACTGACTCCCAGCTGCCCACACTCCTGGGGATTATCCTGGTTTTCTGCTGCAGCCTGAGGAAGTCCCAGCAATTCCACCAGCACCAATGGCTGCCTGGGACTGGTGTGCACGCAGGGAGAAACTGGGAGTGGGAGGAAAGGGACAGGGAGGCCACCAAGGCAGACATGAACCCTCTCTGGGAAGATCCATCCCCGTCCCAGGGGCTCTACAGGAGCTGCCAGGGCTGGGTTTGGTCTCTGGGCTCTGCCATGGAGCACCCGACCCCTGTGCTGCTTTGATGAGCCAGGCTGATCATTTGGCTGAACAAAGAGCTGTAAAAGAGTAGAGAAACCCCAACAAATGCAGCAAAATCCCGTTCCCAGTTCTCCCAGGCTTTGTCAGCCTTCGGCTGGGCTGGGATGACTCGAAAGCCCGTGACAAATTGTTTGCTTGGTGTCCTGGCTTCCTTCTTTCTGGGCAGGACTCACCATGCCTCAGCCTGGAGCTGGGTTTCCATGGGTGTTTTTTCCTTCTGTAGACAAAATGGCAAGAAAAGGCTGCCCAGCTTTTTTGGGATAGATGGAGGCCAGGAGAGAGACACGACCACGGACAAAATCCTGCAGTATATCCCAGCAAAGGCAAGTTCCAACACCTCCAACCCCCTCCCCACTGCCCCAGGGGTTTGTTCCCACCCACCCCGAGCACAGCACTCTGGAGGGACGGGATTGGGGCTGGGGTAGCAGCAGCTCTGTCCCAAGGAGATCCCAGGAACGGATAAGCCCCTCCCAGCAGCTGAATTCCCTGCCCAGGGTCCCTGTGCAGGTGTGGAGGGGAGCTGCGAGCCCAGGAAGGGATGTGGGAACATGGGGATGTGGGGACATGGAGAGATAGGGACATGGGGACACAGGGACATGGGGACATCTCCCCCACCCCTTTTGCTCTGGGCTCTTTTGTTCCTGGGCCTCCTGCAAGGGAAGGGGAAGCCCAAGTGCCTCTGGCAGGTGAATGATTCATTCCCACCCTCAATGAGACAGAGGGCGGACAATGAGACAGACAGGAGTGGATGAGCAGGGAGTGGATGAGCAGGGAGTGGATGAGCAGGAGTGGATGAGCAGGAGTGGATGAGCAGGAGTGGATGAGCAGGAGTGGATGAGCAGGGAGTGGATGAGCAGGAGTGGATGAGCAGGAGTGGATGAGCAGGAATAGATGAGCAGGAGTGGATGAGCAGGAGTGGATGAGCAGGAATAGATGAGCAGGAGTGGATGAGCAGGAGTGGATGAACAGGAATAGATGAGCAGGAGTGGATGAGCAGGGAGCCTGGGAAGGGAATCAGGAAGGGCAGGGCCGCCCCAGGCACGGCCCAGCCTTGTGGGCCCACATGGCCCCGTTCCCAGCTCAGGGGAAGCAGAGGGAGGGCAGGAGCCCCCGAGGGTTTGGTGGGTCCCGCTGGGTGGGCCAGGGTTGTGGGTGGAATTTTGGGAACCTTGGGCTCTGCTGGGTGTTCATCAATGCTGGCCGTGGGCATGTGGGGAAGGGGAAACTGAGGCACGGCAGGGGGAATTCCAGGGGAGGCTCCCTGTGGGAATCAGCTGGATCCAAAGGGATCAGGCAGCAAAAGCCAGATGGATCCTGGATAGGGAAGCTGGGCTTTGCCCCTGTGCCCCTGGTGCGTTTTTGGAAGCAGCAACAGCAGCTGCAGGGCCGGGTCAGGGCGCAGCCTCACCGGAGGTGGCATCGCCCAACTTCTGACCATGGCACGGCTCGGGAGCAGGGCAGGTGCCATCCCTGCACCCCCTAACACCCCTGCCCCGATTCCCACAGCTCCCAGGGGGAGGATGTGCCCCCAGAGCCGCTCACTCGGTGTTTTTCCCATGGAACAGCAGCTCCAGGAGCCCCGGGGCAGTGGCTGAGCTCTTCCTGCTGCTGATTCACTGCGGGGCTGGGGGCTGCAGGGCTGAGCAGCTCATGAGTAACTCGTTCTACCTGTAGGATGAGAACGTGTCGGGGCATTCACACCTCTCCAAAGCCCGGGAGGAGCCCGGTTTCCAAGGACTGGCCGTGCCTGGAAGCCAGCGGGATCGCTGGGATAACGGGAATGGGCTGGGATGGGGCTGGAGGAGGGTGCCCAGCCCAGGCTGGGGAGAATTCCAGAGGAAGGGAAAATGCCAGGCCCCTTAATCTTCGGCTGAGGCATCCCCAAAGTTTGGGAGCTGGAAGGGCAGCAGATGGCAGGGATGTGATCCCGTTTTTCCACGGCCTTGGGGCTGCTCCTGTGCTCAGCCATTACATCCATCTCAGCCTCACTGAGATGCTCGTTTGGGAGAGGAAAATATTCCCTTCATCCCTTGCCACACGAGTGGCTGTGGAAGCTCTCCCTCTCCCTCCTGCTCATGGGAGGATCCCTCTGGAAGCTCTTTCCCAACGCTGCTGCTGCATTCCCAGCTCCCAGACTGCTTTTTCTGCTGGGGGCCTCGTTCATCCCTGGGAAATTTGGCTGCCCCGTGCCAGGTAGCAGCAGTGCCCCAGCAGCTGGTGGCTGCTGCTGCTCCATATCTCTGTGCCCACGATTTTATAACTTCCCAGGCACTGCTGGTGCCCTGATCCAGCTGTGTTTTGTTGCTGCTGTACCCATGGCCGTTTTGTGGCACAAATACATTTTCCCTACGCTGAGCTGCCCCAGTGAGAGCTTTACTGGGCACTCAAGGTGTTCCCAAAATTCTGTTCCATAGCTGGGAAATTGGAAGGAGGATTTCAGCAGGAAAGGGTTAACTCGTGTCCCAAAACCAGCAACCCAAGTTCAGCGAGGCCCTGGAAGGAGCCCTGTGCTCTGCAGGTGGAAGGAGCCTGACCGCTTTTGGCTCCTGTTCCCGCTTCACCTGCTCCATTCCCAGTTCCCCAGCTCCATTCCCAGCTCCATCCCCGGTTCCCCAGCTCCATTCCCGGTTCCCCAGCTCCATTCCCAGCTCCATTCCTGGTTCCCCAGCCCCATTCCCGGTTCCCCAGCCCCATTCCCAGCCCCATTCCCAGCCCCATGCCCGGCTCCATTCCCGGCTCCATTCCCGGCTCCCCGGGATGTCTGGGGCGGGCTGTCCCCATGCCACAGGGGTGAGTCACGGAGGGGCCCCGGCTCGGAGCTGGGTCTGTGCCGGCTCCTCATCCCTGTCCATCACGGGCACACGCAGCTGTCCCTGGCACAGCCCAGCGGGAATGGGATCGGGAACGGGCACGGGCCGGGGTGGGGACGTGCTGGGAGTGTCACCAGCCCCGCTGAACCCCAGGGAACCCCGGAAACCCCGCCTCGCCCACCCAGTTTCGGCTTGGGAATGAATTCCCGGAGCCTGGATGTGCCCAACACAGCTCCGGTTTTAGGCGGGCTGTGGGGCTGAGGCTGTCGGTGGTCAGGGTGCAGCCCTTCCCTTCTCCCCAGGGACATCAGCCAGCCCCCAGAATCCAAGTGCTCTTCCCAGAAAAACCGCAGGAAGAGCTGTATCGCCGCGGGCGGTGAGGAGGGAGGGCTGTGGGGTTGTGCTCCTGCACTGAAGGAAGAATTCCCGTTTAACCAGGGAAGCTCCCAGCCCAGCGTGCTGCCTCCTCTCCTCAGCCCCGGCTCTCCCGTGCTGCGTGCTGGGTTCCTGTAGCTTTTCCAGGCTTTTTGCAGGGACAAAAATCTGCCTTGCAGCTGCTTTTGTGGCTGTGGGGCTCTGTCCCAGAACTGTCTGACACCTAGAACCCAGAGGAACCGAGGGATGTGAGCAGGGATCCGAAGTGGGAGAGCTGAGGGCTCCAGGTGGAAGCAGAGCAGAGGAAACCTTTCCACCCAGCCCCGTGGAGGGCACATTCAGGGCACACTGGGATGGTTTTCTGTGGAGCTGGGACACCCTCAAAGTGAAATGTGCCTCTGCCCCCCTCTTTGCCAGGGGTCAGGATCGCCTCACAGGCTCCCAGCCCTGGCCCCACGTTGGCAGGGAGACCCAACAACAAACAGCCCATCCTGGGCACCTGCCCAGGCTGCCTTTCCAAGGAATCCCTGCTGAGAAGATGTCCTGGGAATGTCTCCTCCACCAGCTCTGATCTGTTTTTCCCCCCTGTACCCTCGGTACAGATTATTCAGAAGCAGGAGAACCAGAAGGAAAACTTGGAGCAGAGGTTCCCCAGCCTGTTCAAGAAGGGCCGAAGGAAAACGATTGTCAGGAATTTGGGCAAAATGATTTATTACTCCAAGGTCAAGTTTAAGTTCCAGCACTGCCAGGTAAACCTGAGACACCTCTTGGGGAGCGTTTCTCTGCCCAGGGATGCTATGAGCCTGCAGGACTGGGAAGGGAGGGGTAATTCTGGGAAATGGGGTTCATGGAGAACTCCCTGGGCACTGCCAGGCAGTGCCCACCTGCATCATCCCTGTGGACACCTGGGAAGTGCTTCCATGAGCACAGGCGTGGCCCTTGGAGAAGCTTTTCCATGTAGGGCTGCAGTGGGAGGCTGGGAGGTGTCCTGAGATAATCCCAAAGGTGT